>JAJKFJ010022512.1:0-50604 GCA_027382625.1 Tetmemena sp. SeJ-2015
GAGATCAAGTATTGCTAGTAACATTTCAAAAAAAGGTAATTTTACTGATTTATTAAATTAGCAATTATAGGGAAAGCTTTTAAGCAACAAGACAATTTTAGATGGATTCTAAGCTTCTTCTCTAAAGAATGGCTTCTAAAAGAAAAAGGTATCTTTCTAGCCAGTAATGAAAAATCTGGGCGAATGGATCAAATTACTACTATTACAGTTGTTACTATTGTAACTAAAAATAATTAGCCTATAATTTCATTATATAATTGAAAGTAGACATATATGATTCAAACTCTATTCTAAATACTCATCAAGAGATTAACACCTATTATTATGCTTAAATTGAGATATACTTCTTCATTTATCTTAAATATCTCTTATCATCATTCATTACTCATATCTTCTTCAAAAAAAGAAATTAATTATACGCAACTCATTTAAATTTGGTGGATCTGGGCTTTTGAATAGTTTTCAGATCTGTGATCATTTAAACCTTAATGATTTTTGTCTACAGCTCTTAGAATTTTTCAAGAGTCTAATTATCCTTAGGGGCTAGCTTATCTTAGACGCTTTTAAGTTCATCTAATATTTTCCTCTCCTCAGCAGTGATAGCGCTTCCATTGACATTTTCTCTCGCTTCTAACTTTTTCTTAATTTCTTCGTCAGCTGGATTGTGAACTTCTTGAATGTGTTCATTCCTAAGTGTCTTCAAAAGTTCCCTCTCATTATCAGATAGAGGAATCTTAGCTTTTATTTATCTTAGTTCAATTTCATCTTAAAGCTCTTGCATTCTTTTAGCTAAGGGCTCTCTTTCTTTTCTCAGCTCCACCATACTATATAAATTCATTCATATTATTCAATTATTACTAATTGCAACTGATATATTTCTTCAATTAATGCAAGAAATCTCATTTATTGAATTTATAACTCTATTAATTCTCATTCCATGCTTTGCTCGTATTATGACTTGTAATAAAAAGAATGTCTTTTCCCACTATTTTATTCATTATTTTCAAATTCGTGATAAACTATTCGTATTTGACCTATAATTTATTTTTTTAACAAAATTCTCAATTTTTTATTTTATAATGGCTCGAAATAGCTTTAATACATAATATTTCTGAATTAGTTGGCAATTTGGCTCAATTTAGACTTATATTACTTATTGGGGAAGTAAGATTTTTATTAATAGTGAAGAGGGGAACAGGTTAGCATTCGTCTCTCTCCCTAAAACATAAATGCCACAAAAATTACTGACCATATTTAAATCTAAGAATATTTTAATTAAATTCAAATATGAATTGATGATTGGCGACTGCTACATCTCAAAAATAAATTATTTTTAATTATTTTAGCGTGAGCTCTAATACTTGACTATTTTTTTAAGAATTGAAAATGTAAATGACTAACTAAGAGAATTTCTGACAGTAATCTATGTTTATACTGCTTGCATTCAGTGGTTGTTTATTTATTTATCTGGCTTGCTTGTTTTAGTTTTCTTTAATTTTGATGTCTTGTTAATTCTTGTGATGAAAGTAATCGGCAACATCTTTAGTCTGACTGAGTATATCAGTCGTTTATATAGACTTTTAATTTGAAGTGGGAGCTCTTTACTTTAGTTGTGGGAGCGCCCTTCTTGTTGCATCTGACTTGCTTGAAGGGTAATTCTAAATTGAAAAAATCTATAGTTTGTTTTGATTTTTATGATGAATGCCTGCCTTTCTTCCGAAGATGATAACGAAGATAATGCAGTATGTTAAGAATTCTTACAAAGACAACAGATGGAACTCCAAGGGGCTCAATTTCCTCTTCTATTTTATGATTAGTTTTAAAATTAAATTTAAATAGTTAAAACATTCAAGAACTGGGGCTCACACTAAAAAACATTAAAAACCATTTATTTTTTAGATATAGCAGTATCAAACAATTTTGACCAATATATTAAAATGAATTAAATAAATGTTAGCTGAAGTATATCTACTTGTAATAATGACTGCACTATTCGTTAGATCTTGAAATAAAAAATAATTATATTATCTTGCAACTTTGCAGGAAGAACTCTAATAAGATTACAAAAAAGATTTTCTCTGCCGAGAGACTCAAATAAATTAATTAAATTCGAAACTCATATTTAATTTTAATGATATTTGTACGAGCTTCATATCTGAATTTCTTAATTTTATAAGGCCATGCTACATCTTTCGACTTATTATTTTTACCAATAATCGATTGTCATAAGATTTTATATTTAATACTGTCATTATAGTCAGAGTATATTTTTAGCCTATCCTCTGGAATATTTTTGATATTTGACATTTGAATATGATAGATTGAGTTTTAAAATTTTGGAAAAGAAATAAGTTGAAGGTCAGCACCACTCTCTATCTTAAAATAAATAGTTTTAAGTATGAATTATATCTATTTTATTATAACTACTGACTAATTAGAGCATTAGCAAAAATAAAGTGCACTTTGAATTGGACACGCCTTAATTTTGAACAAATATGAAGACTTACAAAGAGATGCTAATTCAGGCGTAAGAGTCATCCAAATCCGCTTCAGCATTTATTATTATAAAATTAAATGGATTGGATCGGGTGTGGCCGCCCCACTCAGCTGTCTCTAGTAGAAGAAGTCCGAATATGTTCATTGCCAAGGTTAAGTTCCCAAAAGAGAAGGATTCAATCTCCATCAACCCCCTCCTGCTCTATTCTTGCTAAATGATCGCTCTACTCATCCTTAATAGTCCTCTGTCTTTAAAAACCAGTTCATATAGTCACACACACTCCATGGTCACTGATGGAGTTCGAAGCATATCCGGACTTCTTCTACTAGAGACAGCTGAGTGGGGCAGCCACACCCTATCCAATCCATTTAATTTTATAATAATAAATGCTGCTGCGGATGTTGATGACTCTTACGCCTGAATTTGCATCTCTTTTTAAGTCTTCATATTTGTTCAAAACTAAGGCGTATCCAATGCTAAGTGCACTTTATTTTTGCTAATGCTCTAATTAGTCAGTAGTTATAATAAAATAGATAAAATTTAAACTAAAAATTATTAATTTCAAGATAGAGGTTGGTGTGACCTTCAACTTATTTCTTTTCCAAAATTTTAAAACTCAATCTATCATAACGCCAGCTTAAGCGGCAGGACTATCAATAGACAAAGGAAACTTGGCAAAGAAATCTAACTTGGAGCCAAAGGCTGCCTTGACTGATTAAGCTAACTGAAAGAAGTAAGGTAAATCGAGAGATTAGTTAGACAAATTCGGAGACTCTTATTTAATCTATAATATAATCATTGATCAATCAAGTTAAAATAATGTTCTTAAATATAAATAATAAGTTTATGCAACAATAAATAGAATTTAATGATTGGCAAGTTTAACATTAATTCTGAGTAAATAAAATTATTAATATGCATATGAAAAAGTTAACATTACTATAATTCAGTTTGGTTTTAGCTTCAGAATAATTTTTGACAATCAAAAACTATTTAGCCAAATAAATAGCAATATTTAAATGGCATTTAATTATTAATGAAATTTATATCGAATTTGAGCTGGCAAATTTTAATTAAAAAAATTCAATAAAAACCATTGAGGAAATTTTATTCAAACTATAAGATCCATCCCCTCAATAAGATGAAGTGTATTTATCAACTTAAAACGAATTTTAAAAATCTTTTTAATAGCTGAGATTTTTTTATACACTTAGAAAATTTTATTTGAAAACTTGAGGATATAAGAGACACCCACCAAATAACTCTTTAAAGCCGGTAAGTCAGCTTTCTTTTAATCTATTCTAACTCTGAGGTCGTCAATTTATTTTTATAGCTGAGCTTCTGTAGTTGAAGCCTGTTTAGCAGCCATTACTAACTAAGCTATACTCATAACTATAGCCGCGAAGTTGAGGATTATACCCATTACTTCCATCCCAAATTCAAAATTTGTCTTGCTACCGCCTCCAAGAAGTTTCTTAATTTTTATTGTTTATTATTTTTTATTAAATCTCTAATTTTTATTGGAATAGTTGTCTTTGGTTTTTGAATAAAGTTACAAGATTCAAAATTCACTTTTCATTAAGTTACTCAATTAAAATACTTAGAAATTTCAGGGGGGGCCTTTCCTCGACAGTAAAATTTTATAATGAATAAAGGTTAGAAAAAATATATTTATAGGATAATTATTTTTTCTAAATATTATTCTTTCAGTTATAGGGGCCTGTTAGAACATCTAAGGCTTCAAATTTAAACCCTAATTTAGTCAGTTAGAGGTCACTACACCTAAATAAAAATTAATTTTAATCTTTTTTTCGCTATTGTCAAACAAACTTAAAGTGCAATTTTGAAATAGTTTTACTACATTTTTGAAAACATACAATGCTTCAACTATAAACTCAAAGAAGTAATTCTTAATAAAATGCAGCATAAGCCCCTTAATCATGAATTAAATTTTGATGTAACACTCTGAATATTTTTTCATGATTTTGAGAATGATAAATTTTAATCAACTTTAATGTTATGAAATTTAACTGCCAATTAGTAAGTAGAACTCTTTTGAACAATCTTTAGTTAATGTCAATGATTGAGAGCTTTTTAAACATTGCAAAGTTTTTCTTTTCTTGCACCTACACTACTCTGTATTTCAGTCTGGATTTCTCTTTTAGTTCTGATTTCTTCTTGAAATAGCTATAACTTACTTGAATATTATCTTAGGATTTTTATGATAAGTGTAGACTTCTTTGTCTCTTT
Organism: Tetmemena sp. SeJ-2015; assembly: GCA_027382625.1. NCBI lineage: Eukaryota > Ciliophora > Spirotrichea > Sporadotrichida > Oxytrichidae > Tetmemena > Tetmemena sp. SeJ-2015. Next base: position 4,748 of record JAJKFJ010022512.1, read on the forward strand.
ATAAATATGGATATCGTGTAAAGTGAGTCTACTTTAACTCTATACATTAGTTTAAGATTGCCTTTGACTATGGTCACTATTTTATGTAGTGACTGAGTGATAGTTAATTGAAAGCAATGAATCCAATTTAAGAATAGTATGAAATGGATGTTTTTAATTTTATCAAAAAGTATGAATAGGACAATTTAATTTAACAATCACTAAAACACTCACTGAGGCTATTTTATGATCATATTTCAAATTTGTGTCAGTTTGTGTCTGTTTTCGCTAAGTGACACAATTCGACACTCATTTCCATAATGCAGGTACATTGATATTCTATTGCCTAATCGTACTTCCTATTGCTAAAATAGCTCTTATCAACTAAATCGTGGATAGTATATAGTAAAGCGGTTATTAAATTAGGAAAACTAAAATTCATACTAGAAAGAACTATCAAAGAAAAACACAACTCAATTCTTAAAGCTAAGTGACACTAACGCAGACTACTTCTTCAATCCTAAGTTAAATTAAAAACAACGAAGACATTGCTACTACTTTCAATGTTGATAAAAAATCCAAATTTTTAAAGAGAACTACAATGAACTTTTGGCACTTGATATCACAAAAAAATATTGAATTGATCCACTTTAAACTTATTGAGAAGCCAAGTTTGTCTACTTTAAAAAATTGATGTGGATTGGAATTCATTTAAATGGAAGAAATATAGGACAAAGAAAAAAAGAGATTTATTGGTGGAATAAGAATGAGAATGAATGACTCCAGATCCATACCATAAAAAAACTATCAGATCTCTCAATCATAAATGCCAAGACTATTTAAAAAGTACTATCGTAGACTTCCTCAAGAATTATAAAAAGAGAGAAGAATAAAAAAAGATGGATATTAATTTGATTAGAAGCCAAGGAGCATAGGTGAATCAGTGGCAGGTATTTACTGGCTTATGACTCAACAAATAAGCTTTATTAATTAAAAGAATGAGAGCAAGTAGTATGTCGATTTAATAAATTTATCATAAAAGTGATTCTCAAATTCTGAATGAAATTATCAGACTATTTCAAAAATGCACTTTAAGTTTGTTTGACAATAGCGGAAAAAAGATTAAAATTTATTTTTTATTTAGGTGTAATGATTTTTAAGTGACAGAATTAGGGTTAAATTTGAAGCCTTAGATGTCGGAACAGGCCTCTATAACTGGAAGAATCAGATTTAGGGAAAAAATTATCCAATAAACATATTTTTTTCTAACCTTTATTTATTATAAAATTTTACTGTCGAGAAAAGGCCTCCCCTGAAATTTCGAATAAAATAAAAAATTATATTATTTTTAACATAAGTAAGAAGGGATAAGGTTATGGACTAATTCTAAATTCTTTAATTTAAGAAAACTAGTTTTTCCAAATACAAGTATTATTGTTGCAATGAAAGTTTAATTTTAAATTACTAGTTGGCAGAATGCATTTATATTTCATATTTTCATAATATTTTATTTGCCATTGATAGCAGTGGAATTTAAAAAATATTAGATTATCTAAATTAGGAATGTTTATACAGAAATATAGACTCAGATTTTATTTGCTTACATAATTTTGATGAGCAGAGTATTACAATGGGTGATTATGAGATAGTTATCATAATTTTTTAGTCTATTTTTAATCATTAATATATTATTCTTATAAGTATTTATTTAAATTGATGCTTGTAATTAATTTTAGTTTAAACTAGAGCAAGTCTTATTTCTCGATCACTTAATCCTACTTCTCATATAATTTTAAAATGTATCATAACTCTTTGGACAAAGCTGATATCTGTGATTGGCATTACAAATATTCAAAACAATTTTTGTTTAAGGAACTAAGCAAATATTGTTTAAAAAATATTTTAAAAAATTTAAAGTAAAAATTTTCTTGAAGGACATATTATCCAAGAAATCGGTCTTTTTACCGTTCATCTTTAAGTTCTCTCTAAGTTTTTCTTTAGGAGTTCCTAATTTCGATTCTTCGACAAAAGTCATATCTTATATCAGTAAATCCAAAAAAAAGTTAATTTTTATTATAAGAATTAAGGAAACTTTCCTTCTAAGAAAAATAGCATGAATAGATATCAATCAAAAGAATTAAGAAAATGAATGCTATTACTTTTCCTAATCTAAATATGCATGTTATTATTTTTATTAAACAATCCTCCACAATAGGATTCTTATTTTGAATATTTTTTTATGCATATTTTCTATGAGTGTGAAAACACATAAATTAAAATATTTTTAAGTTCTTATAATAAGATCTGATAAAAATGATATAGCTAGATTATTCAAGGAGAATAAGAATGGGAAGATAAAATAGTGCTTTAAGTAAACTTTACATGAAAATAAAATTTTTTTTTTAAATTATATAATAATTATAGATTTTTAGAAGCTAATATTCAACTCCTTTACCCAATTCTTTCAGCTAAATGACTAATTCAAACATTTAGACTCTTTACATATATTACTAAACCAGCCTCTTTCTATCGTATATTCCTTTTAATGTATTAATTTACAAAATTTGCAAATTTCTTGGAAAATAATTAAAAAAAGAATTCTTAATTAAGATTATCGATGTTTAAATTATGCCATAAATATAGAAGAATAAGCTAAATATCTTCATATCTTTTAAATCAACTAAATAATTTTTAATAAAATGTGCTGTATTATAGATCAATTTAGCCGATTTAAAATACTTCTTTTATAATTTATATTTAAACTATTTGTTGATATAACTTAGATCTGATTGATATTACCTCTCAATATTTAAGGAGGAATAGTGTTTTTAGTCCTAAAATTATGTTTAGCATTTTTATATTTTGAAATTTCTTATAATTCAACATACCCAAGAAAAATAAACGACACAATTTTATTTGAAGATAATTTTCAAATTCTATGCAAATACGACCCTCATATCTTCCAATAAAATATTCAGAATATTATAATTGAGCTATGAAACTAAAGATCGGAGAATTTATATGTATTTTAGCAGATCAGAATCTCTATCTTAAATTTATTATTTAAGTATAATACAATCTTGATTAATTTCTAAACTATAATCATTTAAATTAAATAATTTGAACATGATTTATAACATTTTTCTTTGAAATGGAAGTATATTAATTTAGAATTGTGCTATAATTCAATGAGGTTGCCGACGGTCTTTTGGTACTTAATTTTGTTTGCCTTGATTTCGCCTGCTCTCTTATAGAGCTCATAGATCTATTTGGCGATGGCTCCAGTTCCAACAAGACTTCCTACGCCAAATAGGACGTAGTTGAAGATTTCAAGAGTTTGGATTTTCGCCTGTGGATTTATGGTCTCAGTCATTGTAAATCTGGGTGTCAGAGTAAGAATTCTTTTGGCGTTTCTATTAAGCCTAGTGGCCTTGGGAGTGATTTACTGATCAAGGTACATAGTGAGAAGATTTCCGTTCGCGTTGAAGTCTTGAAGAATTTCAGAACTGTCTGAGAAGAAGTCAACTACTCCCTTTAAATCAAGTCCGATGTCATTGTAGTCTTGCTGGAGTCTTCTAATCTCAGCATTAAGCTTGTTCATGTTTTTCTTTATGACCTCTGACTACACAACTGTTCCAATACTAAGCCCGAGGGCAAGAGTGCCTGAGACGACTGATATCATATGAGATGAAAAATATTTTAATTATTAGAATCTATATCTTTTCTCCAACTTAAATACCCAAACAATCTAGCCTATGAAGAAAAATATATCTATATTTTAAAGTTTTAAGAATAGTGAATAACATATCGAGGTTTTGGAGATAAAAAAATGTTTGCAATATTTTCGATTGAATGATTTTTTTAGTCAATTATCTTTATCATTATTATTCTTTGAAGATAATTAATTTATCACAGATGAGGGAGTATAAGATAATTAATGTTTTTTACATAATTTTGAAATGTATAAATCTCGACGACTAGCCTTTATTGCATATTATTATCGCATCATTTGTTTATAACCAAACTAGAAAATCCATAATTAGTAGAACATTTCTTTATTGTGGATGGTTTATTTTGGAGGAAGTTTATGAGTACAGTTAAGCAAAAGTAGAATGAAATTCCTAATTCAAACTAGAGATTATCGATTTAAATTAATCAAGATTTACGTAAATGAATGAGAAATTGTACTTAAATATATCCCCCATAATTTATATTAGTTAAAATACAGAGATAGCAATCGTAAATTCTCTTTCTTATTCTCGAATTAATATTATAATTAAATTTGATTCTTCCATTAGAAGATAATTGTCATTTATTTTCATTTAAAAATAATATACTTTCTGAAATGGATTGCTAAACAAAAGTGATGCTATTTTAAATATTTAGAGTGCCCTTAAAAACTTGATTTATTATTAAATTAAAAAAGATCATGGTAGAAGCTGGCAATACTGCCTAATTTGGTGCATTCAAATAACTTGGTGCTAACCAGCATCTTGAGCCAACTTATTTAAATTTTGAATTAAAAACTTAGGAAATCATTTTACGATAAAATGAATTTATGATTTAAACTGAATAGTCAATTGTTCAGATGCAAAGCAAAGACAGCCATGATCAAAGAAACTGTATTAGGTCTTAGAATGAAGTGAGAACCCTCATAGGTGAAGAATCATTAAATGACTAGGGAGAAGCTCAAAACCACTAATATGACGAAGACCTACTATCTCAAGTCAATGCTACTAATAGAGATGCTTCTTAGGTCATTAGTCAAGAAGATCTCTAGAGCAAAGGATGCTCAGGATACACTTCATCTGTGGGCTAAGCTTAGAATCAAGCTCTTCCAAGGGACTCTGACTTTGAAAATTAAGATGCCACTATTTCGATTCAGCAAAACTAATTCGGACTTCATTCTATCCTCAAGAAAAGAGTATCTTATTCTGACACCAAAAACCTTGGTGAAGATAAATCTTCCTACAAAAGGCAGAAGACTTGTTCTCAAGACCAATATAGATATTTAGCTCGTGAATCTGCTTCCCGAGATAAGCGAGACTCAATTCTTGATGACTCTCACTAAAATCAATAGACAGTGGCCATTAATGAGAAAAGAATCAAGTCAAAAAAGCCTCCAAGAAGGTTTAAATTGAATTTTAAGATATTTCTTTTGTTGAATCTTATATTTTAAAGGATAGAAAGTCCTCATCAAGACCTAAAGCTAAGAAATAAAACGACATCTTGCACATTCAAACTCAATCATTTATATAGCCTTAAGATATTGCTTAATTTTATTCATCATTGCTATCGTCCGCACCTTTGAATTCTGCTTATAATTAGATAAAGAAGGCAGCTGCAAGCAAAGGCCCCACAAACATCAAACAAAGAGCAGTAAGAAACAAGAGTGAAATGGACCCTCAACAACAGATTTAGGATCTAGACATAGTTTATAGTAGAATATATGAATGGAATTAATTAGTGAATGAAGAATCTAAAGGAGAGGTAAATTAACTTCTTGCTCAAGACCACCAAGGCCAATATGATGAGATTGATATTCAGAATCTCAAAGGCAAGCTTGCATCCTTCCCTTAAGTGATTAAGACAGAGAAATCAGTTTAGGATAGATCTGAGTCTAATTAAAATTCTGACTCTGAGAAAATTATCACCTAAGTCTAGAAAGTTATCAGCAATTAGAGTCCAGTTATAGCTGAGGATTTCAAAGAGAAGGAAGTGAAATATCATAGCTTTATAGATTAATTGTATTAAGTTGTCTCTGATTGCTAACCAAAACTAAATTAGAAGACGACGACCTAGGTGAAATTTCAATTTGAATAAGAGGAGGAAAAATAGGCACTTTCTTCCTAGGGTTAAAAAGTTGGTGCGATAAGGTTTGTGGACAGCTAGTAAGATGAACCTTTAAGAATAGCATAATAAATAAAAGAGGAGCCACTCCAATAATGTATATCAGCTGAAGAGAAGCGAGAGGCTAAGGAAGCATTGGCTGCATATACATAAATGAACAAAGAGTTTATGGACATTCGAAAGCATACATCCTACTTTAGCAAGAGCCTTTATAATTTAAATGACAGGAGAGTTGTTACTGAAAACCAGGGATTCAAAGCTAACCTGCTAACATTTATTCAAGAAGAAATGGAAATGAAAAGGTTGAGAGAATTGGCTTTCGATGTATGCTCTAAATTAGAGGGGAAGGCTGTCAAGCGAGACTAGCTAGCTGTATTTATAAAAGCAGATCTCAAGCTATTTCAAGAAGAGGACAAGTTGAACAAATCTCAAGCACTTTGAGATACACGATCTAGAGCTCACTCAGAGAGATAAAACTCTAGACACAGCGGTCAGAGAGTCTCTAAGGATAATTAGCAAGAAAGGATCAGAAACTCTCGCTCTGCAGCTGCTTCTATAGCAATGGAGAACTTATCATAAGGCTCTTGCTGATTAATAGATAATGAAGAAGCATCAACTATTTTCTCTTCTACTCAAAATATACTTGTCAAGTTTTACTTTATTTTCGTAGCATTTTAGATTTACTCCTTCAATTTATTGCTTTGAATTTATCTCATTTTTCCTATTATGATAAATAATCATTACAGAAAGCCATTTATTATATTGTAATTTAATAAATAGAAGAAAAAAATAAGATTTTAATTGATATTGAAACTTTTTATTTTAGTTAAAATTTAAGAGCTCATTAAATAATTTACTTTTATAAGATGATTAAATTAAATTTAATGTTTTGAATCCAAATGTATAGCAAAAAAATTTATTAAGTGAAATAAAGAAAAGAATTATCTTCTAAAGAAATAATTCTTTTTATAATATAATTCTTTTATTTATCTTCTTTAAAGATTAATTACCTCTTATTCACATGAGAGAATCTCACTTTATTAGAATTTCATTATTTATTTAGCTGAATAAAATCTTTTAGACTTCTTTTGCATATTCTTTATTAAATGTTTAATATGAATACTGAATCGAAGGTAATAAATATTTGAGGTAAATTAACTAACTAGTAGACTTTGAATTAAGACCTAATTCTCATATGGTTAACTACTAGATCAGTAATTATTTTTACCAAAGTTCAAATCCTACATGTAAAAATCTTTTTTTTGAATTTTCTGACCAATCTTTCTAGAAGCAGTAGCATTAACAACAGCAATATCAATAATAGTAAAAATAACTTAAAAAATATTCCAGATGAAGAAGATGAAGATGAGGAAATTAATTTAGATGAAGAATAGTTTGAAAAGAGGAAAAGTTGAAAAATAAATCAGAGATGCTAAAAAAAAGTGAAAATCAAACTTGATAAAGAGAGGCAGAAAAGTACGCAATTAAAGATCGAGACAGTAATTTATCTAGAGATGCTTTTAATATTTTCTCTAAACTTATACTTATACATCTCTTTTTTCAATTTCTCTAATCCATTCATATTCTAACTATAATTAAAGCTCAAATTTAATAGAAGAAGTAAAATTTTAAAAAAGACAAGACAAAAAAAGGGAGATTAATTATTTAGATATAAAAACAAAATTGTTGTATTGGAATTAAAAATAATAAATTGCCAAAGGTTGAATAGATCATAATTATTAGGATTCATTTACATATCAATCAAATGCACACTAAAAAAGCGAGACTCAAAAAAAAGACTAGTGAAACACGACTTCAGAAACATTACTCACAAAAAAAATACTTACCGAACACGATTCATCGAACAAGAGTTATGAGTACGAATTCTAAAACATGATTCACGGAATAAAGCTCATAAACATGAGTCGCTAAACACAAGTCAACAAACATGAATTACCTTAAAAGAGTTTAAAACTCGTATATCAAGGAAAGAAATTATCACATTCTCTAAAACATTTGCACTCTATGTCTTTGTTCCAAACTCCAATGTGTCCTTCAGTTTCGAAAAAAAGAACTAAGCATGATTAATTACGATTATTAGTTATGAAAAAATAGTCTTTAAACAAAACTCTAAACTATAAACTACCAAGGAAGAGTTATGAAGCATCACTCTCGAACTAGGATTCATGAATAAAGTCTCACCAATAATCTCTATATTTTTGAACTTACACATAAATTAACGACTTGCAACTTTTTCTGAAGTAAAATTTCATAGCATTGAAGTAAAGCTTCAAGTCATTAAAATTTGCGAAGCATGAACTTAAGTTTTAGTACAAATGTAAGACTAACTTATGACTCTAGTTTAAGTACAAATCTTAGCTGCCCTAGTAGTCCAGTAGCAGCTGTTAATTGTCACTGCAATTGATTAGGTTGAATTAAGAGTGAACTAATTTATGAGAGATTCCTGTGTGCACTCCTGCTAAAATTTCAATGTACCTTTATTATTTTTTTACCTTTACTAAATCTTCAATGAACATTTACTAAATTTAGTCTATCATTACTAAATCTTTAATTTAACTTTACTAAATAAGTCGAACTTTGAATCGTTCTCTTAAACATAACTCTCTAAATGCTAAACTCAAGCTTATCTTTATTTATTTTTGGTTTTATATTCATGTGTAGGAATCACAATCAATGATTTATAGCTCTGTTAGAGCTGCGTCTTGCAAGTTTTCAAGCACCTCTTAAGGTTGTCTCTCTACTGGATGAACTTAAAATGAGTATTAACCTGCATCTTAACAACGAAATTATTTAGACTCTATCATTCTTATTTTCATATCACATTTATTGATGATAAATTCATTTAGTTTGATTAAATGATCTCTTTTGAGTTCTCTCTTTGAATTTAGACTTCACTAAAAACTGTAATTAAATAATTACGATTATTTATTAATTATCAAAACTTGCATTAAAATTACCCAATTTTGCTAACCAATCATAAATTGGGAGAAGCTCTTTCTCTTCACAGCAGCATAGCAGTCACTAAAGTATGAGGGTCTTAAGTATCTTTATGAGTCTTTGAGAGTAAGATGTAAGTTAGAGAGTCTTCGTTGATTTTTCATGTTTTAATCTAACTTAAATATACAACTAAAGAGTTAAAATTTAAGTGAACCTATTTCATGTTATTTTTATCTTACATCAACTCTGATTGTATGAGTTAACTAAGAAATGAGTATGTTTTGAGCTTTAATAAGTTGAAATTTCAAAGAGTTTGGATGATCTGAGATGATTGAAATGTCGATTTTATATCTTGAGATGAAAAAATCAAGTCTTTGATAAATAAAATGGAAGCCCTCACTGAAAGCTTGGACAACATCTCACACCTTCATGCAAGCTCCTAGGTATTTACAACAGATATCCACATATATTAACTAGTTTTAAACATCATAAGAAGTTGTAAATTAGTTTATCAGAGTGAGGATACTGAAGAAGAAAAAAACGGAATGACTTGCTCATTCTTTGAGAAGATAATTTAAGATGGAAGAAATTTTTCTCTGTATTGGGGAATGTGGAGAGGACGAAATTTGATTTCATAGATTCAACCACAAAGAATAAATCCAACTTCCATTAATTACCAATTAGTTATACAATTCCACACTGAAGAATACTTATGTTTTACCATTTCTTATCAACTAAATTCATAATTTCTCACTCTTGTTATTCACACACATACACACATATTTCAAACTTCCTAACGGAGATACTTGTGTTTCTTAACTGAATTCCATTTCATAACGAAAACTGCTGTATCTATTTCTCATCTTTGTCCCAAAAGGCCGAGGTCATTTTATTCCAGCATCTAACACTAACTGCAATAATAGAAAATTTTTGGCTTGGCGTTGTCAAGTGAAAATCACCATTGGATTTCCTATTCCTGATAGAAGTGGCGAGTCACAGCCACTGGTTGGCACGTATTCACAGAGTTAGCTATCTGGTTATGCCCTCATTTTATTTATACCCTAAATAGCTTATTCTTTATTTTTGCTTAAACTCTTAATTCTTATTCAAGTTAAAGATAAAATTAACTAGAACTCAACACACAGCTCCAAGATATTTTAAAATGGGATAAAAGGATAAGAGTAAATTACATATACAGATTCTAGTACTTTAAATTATTTAAGTTTTGGGAATTAACAAAGTGGTATAATAATCACTAATGTCTTTGTAAAATATATTAATCATAATATTATAAAATCTCGGAAGCTTAATCCATCAATATATTAATCAGTTTTAGAATAGAGAGTAAATTTAAACTCCTGGAAATCTTTTTCTCTTTCAGTTGTTAAACTTAAAGATTCAGAATTACTTTAAATAATCATGGACTGAAGATTTTATACCATTTAACTCGAATGTATAATCGTTCTCGCTCCCATATTTTTCATGAATACATATGATCTTATTTTATCTTAAATATAAGCAAAAATTCCTGATTATTCCTCAAAATTGTAAAGTTAATATTTTCAACTCTTAAACTTTTTCGGCTAAATATAATATAGGTGAGAATAAAAAGAAAAGAAATATATAAAAAAAAAATTAAAATGGATTTAAGGAGTTGTACTACAACTATCTCTAATTTAAATACTAATTACACAATTTGATTCAGCTGAAAATTCTAAGAATTTAAAATGTAAATTTTTAATGGGAGCGATCAGTAAATAATAAATAATTTTACAATATTATTAATAAAGCGTAAATGAAAAGTGGGGGATTTTGTGCAGCATATTTTTATACTGAGAGTTGAGAAGTATATATTTAAAGAAGAAAATCAAATTAGTTTTTTGATAAACTTTCTTAAAAGCCGCAGATTGAAGAATTAATTAGCAATTTAAACTGCTATTATGTTGCAGTCACCGATCTGTTAATCAAACAATTATAGTTTTTAATTAAATCCTATAAAATAAATTCAGTTCAAATGGTCCTTGCTTTGTAAATTATTGGAAAAAGACTGATAAAAGATTTAATCAGAAGAGAGTGAAATTTATATATTCTAAGAATCAAGGAGATAGTCAAAAGTAAAATTAAATTCCATTTACTCTGATTCCTAATTAATTTCAGTTAATAATTGATTTCCTGACCACCTGACCACTAGCCAGATCGACAGACTTTTGAAAGGAGAAATGAAAAGGTAAATTAAGTTTAAATTTTTGTAATATAATTCAATTCTCAAAAAGTCTACAGGGGAACTGGTCCACTGTGAATGTGATGCTCTAGCAGCCAGTGATGAGGTACGAAAATCTACAAACTATCCTGAGCACTGATACGCTTCACATCAAAGATCTCAGAAATATTGACAGCAGGGCCACAAGGACTAGGCTCAAAGCGCTGGGATTCACAGAGTCTTTGGGCAGGGTGGAAAGGACTTTCCATTCACGGCATTTCAGCTTGTCGACTACTTCTTGAGAAGATTGGAGGCAGAATAGAGAGAGCAGGAGTACACCTTGCCTCTTGAGACTGAGACAAAAGACCACACCATGAGAGAGACTAGCTCTCAAAATGACAGACTGCAGGAGGACGGAAAAGAGTCGAGAGCGACATAGACTGAAGAGAGGACTTGTATTACTCTCGCTTGTAAAGATCTTATTTTTCGCATTATCATCAGCTATCTGAATTGAATTAAGTTTAAAGTCTAAGATAATTTACCTTTCCATTTCTCCTTTCAAAAGTCTGTCGATCTGGCTAGTGGTCAGGTGGTCAGGAAATTAAATATTAACTGAATTAATTAGGAATTAGAGTAAATGGAATTTGATTTTACTTTTGACTATCTCCTTGATTCTTAGAATATTATAAGAATCAACATCTTGTCTAAACTACTCAACCTAAGCTGGCGATCTAGAAAATTGTCTTTATCTTAAGATAACATCCTTCATTAAAGCTAGAGATGCGAAGTTAAACTTCACGCTAAAATAAAATCTAACTGGTATATTTTAAGGAAAGACTTTGGTTTTGATAAGGAATTAATGAGTTCGATAATGATCTGATGATCTATTTTAGGTAGCCATTTTTAGTTTAATTAATTAAACAATCAAATCATAAAAATCCTCTTCCAGTCCATTTTATTTAATCCGTTTTGAGAAAGAATTCACTTTAAAATAATTGGAAAGAGATGATGATAGTATTCTGAATTTTTGCGATAATAAACCTTGAGGAGAGATTATAATATGTAAAGACATGGATAAGGAGTTTTAATGGAGTTTCCAAAAATAGAAAAATTGTAACACCAACAAACACTTAAGGAAAAAATGCACAATATTTCAAAAGAGACTTTTTTCAAATAGAAAGGACTATATGATGGAACAAAGTTAATTAAAGATACAATATATTGCAAGATTGCAACAAGTTTTATATCTAAGTAATTCAGAAGATTTACAGATAAAATCAATATGTGCTGAATTAAAATAATTTTTATTTCTTTTAAATTGAAGAGTAGTTAGAGTAGAGAATAGAGAGAGACTTGTATTAGACTTAAGTTCATTATGTAAGTTAAAATAAACCAACCTTTGTAGTTGGTGAGATTCTAAAGGAGCGTGTCCACTGCAAATACAGATCATACTCACAGTAGAGTAATAAGAACTGTTCTTTCGCAAGATAAGACTTTGCTACTTAATATAAAAATGTTGTTAGTAATTCAAGCTAGCGAGCTTGACAAATAAGGAGAGATATTTCAGAGATCTCTTTTGTAAATAATTTTGCGGCCGCCAACATTTAAGGTAAGAAGGTCGGTATCGGCTGAGCAAAGAATTTAGGCAGGACTGTTGAAGGCATTCTCTTTGGCGAGTAACTGAATCTCGTTGACCTTCTCAGTCTTATTAATTAAGGGAATGTTTTTAAGTGTATCCAATGAGTGAATAACTGGCAACTTCTAATTCTTTTGGAGGTTGGTGTAGTACCAAGACAAGTAAAATATCTTTTCCTTGTTGTCAATTGAAAACCAGTGCTAGACTTCACCTCCTTGAGGTTATTCAATAGGTCTCCAGTTACCAGTTAGATATCTATCACTGGAGTTTACTTGCTACTTGTTGGATCTTTTCAAGAGTCTGACCGAATATTGAGCCTTTTGAGTTATATTCTCCATCATCTCAAGCGCAGCTAAAATCTGGTCGAGGTCTTTGGCAATTGGTGTCTGGTGAGATTTTAGGAAGGCAACTCTTTCCTCGTGGGATTAATAATGATCCTTAGTCCACATCAGCACAAAGAAGTCATATGAATGGAGTTACCCAACCACAACATCGTTTTCCGAGCCCTGAACGAAATTCAGGAATTAGTTGAAATCTCCTTATGACATAGTCAAATAAGCGTGGTAGAGGTTGTAACTTTATTCCATCATGCTCTCCATCAGAGCCATCTTCCGGTTTATGGCCTTGAATTCGGTAACTCTCTCATTGAACACCGAGAATATATTAGAGTAGTAAAAATGATAGGAAATAATTGAGGTACATAATAATATGATAAAAGTGCTTTCAATATTATTTAGAATATTTTCATTACACTTAATTTATTTAGATCTTAATAAGAAGAGGTCTGATTTTATTTTTCAAGCTTATTCTGGTTTAAAAAATCTATAAATTTTATTTATAATGGCTGAAGTTAAATTATAATAGAGAATTAAATCGAAATCGATTATCTATTAAAATAATAAATAGGATTTCCAACTTTTAATTGTTGAAATAAAAGATTCCTCTTCTGATCTGCAGCTTGTTCGATTACTTTTCAAAACTAATATGAGTTTATACTTTAATCATCATCTCAGCACCTCTGAAGCGAAATATGATGCTCGCATTAATATAAAAATTGAAATATGAAACTTAACAAACTTGCGTCGCTTGTAACTCTGTACTAAAGGCTCCCCAAAAAAAAACTAAGATAAAAAGTTCATAGAACTTTATGCTTATTAAATGGAATATAATTATTCAATTTGGGCACACTTCAAGAGTCGCGATTTTATTTAATTTAATATGTTATTTAATTCCCTTATTTTAAATTCTCAGCTATATTGATTCTGTTAATGTCATTAAATTTGCTGATCATTTTCCAGTTACTCTTGGAAATCTCGTCTTAGAGTTAGTTTAACTTGTCTCTGAAAATATCAAGTTGCTTCTTTTTGTTTTCGTTATCGGTGATCTCATTTACAAGACCTACGATAGCATTATGAAGAAAATTTAATTATATTTTCAATAAGTAAGAAATTAGAGATTAATACTGATACTGCCTAATCTCTAATTTGATATCCCCTGATAAATTTCCAACTTTATTTTAAATACTGTTTGAGTCCTTCTGAGACTTTAATTTTAGACTATAAACAGGGGGTTGTACTATATAATATGATGCAATGATTTTTTTCTTTTTTCAGAAGATGTTATTCACAAAAAATGTAATTTATTATAATAAAAATTAATAATACCGATTTTAATATTAAAGACCTCATTAAGATTTTAAAAATTTGCGAAGAAAAATATAACTCTAAGGGTAGCAGCTACCTATAGCCATCTAAGGTTCATTAGCATGGATGCAATGAAGGAAGCGTAGAGGCCCAATGCATCTTCATCACTACAGAAGCAATAAGCAAGTGCGCTCTCACATCTCACGCTGAGTAATGCTGAATTGCATCGAGAGCGCACATCGAAACTTCAACTGAGATAGAGAGTGAAGAGATAGCAAGCATGTATTCTTTATATACTGTGTATTTACTCTATGTCACTCACTTATCTCTATACGCTCTAAGTAGAAATGATAATAATATACTTTAAATGATAAGTGATGAAGAGTGCACATGCATTTTCCACTTGATAGCGTAACTTACTTGAGTGCGATAGGTGCGCCGTGAAACGCTCTCTCGAATGATGCTAATGCTACTTGCGCACTTATTGCATATCGGAAAAGTAGAGAGAAGAGGCTTGCACTGAAAAGTGCGATAGTCATTTTCATTCCACCATACTTAAGTTTGCAACTGTATCTCAATTTACAAGCATATCATGAGTCAGCACACTAGTGATTCATGTTTGCACATGATGTATTCATGATTTTAGCACGCATGAGCAGTGATGCACTTCGCACACACAGAGTTTGCAGTGAAAGAGTGCGCTCTCAATTAAAGTCCGATAAAGTTCCTCACTCCTTTAATAATGATCGATTCAAGTTATGATTTATAATAAATATATGATTATTAAGTTATTGCGATTATTGGTTATTTCATTAAAAATGGAGTGAGGAACTTTATCGGACTTTATTTGAGAGCGCACTCTTTCACTGCAAACTCTGTGTGTGCGAAGTGCATCACTGCTCATGCGTGCTAAAATCATGAATACATCATGTGCAAACATGAATCACTAGTGTGCTGACTCATGATATGCTTGTAAATTGAGATACAGTTGCAAACTTAAGTATGGTGGAATGAAAATGACTATCGCACTTTTCAGTGCAAGCCTCTTCTCTCTACTTTTCCGATATGCAATAAGTGCGCAAGTAGCATTAGCATCATTCGAGAGAGCGTTTCACGGCGCACCTATCGCACTCAAGTAAGTTACGCTATCAAGTGGAAAATGCATGTGCACTCTTCATCACTTATCATTTAAAGTATATTATTATCATTTCTACTTAGAGCGTATAGAGATAAGTGAGTGACATAGAGTAAATACACAGTATATAAAGAATACATGCTTGCTATCTCTTCACTCTCTATCTCAGTTGAAGTTTCGATGTGCGCTCTCGATGCAATTCAGCATTACTCAGCGTGAGATGTGAGAGCGCACTTGCTTATTGCTTCTGTAGTGATGAAGATGCATTGGGCCTCTACGCTTCCTTCATTGCATCCATGCTAATGAACCTTAGATGGCTATAGGTAGCTGCTACCCTTAGAGTTATATTTTTCTTCGCAAATTTTTAAAATCTTAATGAGGTCTTTAATATTGCCTAAAGTTGCAAAATCTAAACTAGTAATCTACCATAAATTAAGACATGTGACAATTTTTATAATTTTAAACATCGATTTAAGAGTATAAACTAATCATAATGGCCATGGTAATGCCTCCAACAATTTAGTTAAATGAAGCGAACAAAGACCCTATATTAAGTAGTTCTCCAACTAAATTCAGAGCATCTACAATATCGCTTTTGAAATTGATATTATGCTTTTATCTTTTGATAACAAAATTGAAGAAAACTGATCCACTTTGAATAAATTAACCAATAGGGAATTAACTCATTCTATTATTCTGCGAGTGTTTCTTTTTATTAGGAGGATAAAAGTTAGAAAAAATTTCCAAAAGAGACTAGTAAGTAAAATTTAAATTTAGAGATTAAAAATATTAACTTACTACATTTTATAAATTTTACAAAAAGAGCTGAAATGAGTGAGAATTTAAAAGATAATTAATCGAAATATTAATAAGCAATTTTTTTAGCTTAAATAAAAGTAAGAATTTCTTGATTGCTCTCTCAACTAACATTTCAGCAGCCAATTATACAAAAATTGCTGTCAGTCAACTCACTCAAGAAGATAAATCTCAAACTATAACATTAATAATTAATGCCTAAAATGATAAGTTTTTAATTTCATTATTGTAGGAAGTTTTAACTCTAGTGGTTGCCCACTTGAAATGAAATATCCCTACAAATATATAAAACCATAGTAACTTACATAGGATAATAGTACGGTTTCTTATCTAGTACTGAATAAGTGCTGAGATTTGAAATTGATTATTAATTCCATTCCTAAAATTTTACTTTACTTTACTTTATAATTTCATTATTATTTAGATTCCCAATCTTATTTAATAATTAGGCTTTAATTTAATGTATTTAAAAAATTAAACAAATTGGATTTTTTTGAGACACTCTTGCAAATTCACAAAAAATTAAATCAAAATTCTTATATTCGCAAAATTTCTTATTTTTCCCCATATTTTCAAACAAAATGCACTTTAACTGTCCTGTAATTAAGTCACAATATATTACCACAAGGTTTTAAATCGCTAAAATAAAAAAATCTTCTGTTTAATCATTCATCCACTCATTATATTTATAGTTTTTAATTCTCAGGTACACCCACTAATTGTACTCAAACTTCAAAAAGGGGAAGTTAGTAGTATTCTTTATTATATATACACTCATTGATCACTCATAATATTTGGGATGATGTTTTCCTAATTATTTCTACCTTAATTTAAGATGAGCTCTATGAAATTAATTTTCATTTTTATGATTTAAATATATGATGATATGCAAGAATTTTTAAATCATTTTGATGCTTACCTTCGCGTTTTACAGTTCGAATGCACTCAGCGAGCGTACCTGAAAATTATTAAAATAGAAATTTAATGAGTGGGTGATGGATTATATAGAAAAATGCTCCATTTGTAGAATTTATAACTGAAGTAAGTAAATATTATAATCTTCAAATTTAAATTTTTACTTACTTGTCTTTTTTTAAATTCTTACTTTTTCTTATACTTCTAATGAAGGGAAACCCTCTTGGGGTAATAAAATTAGTGAATTTATTATCAGTTAATTTATACAAAGTGGATTATATTTCTAAAATTTTTATTATCAATTTATTAAAGCATAATAGTAAGATCTGATGGTAAAACTAAGGAGAGCATAATATAGTTGAGAATTTAGTTAAGTCTATCCAATTTGAGTAATTATTATAACATTCGATTCAGCATAAATTTTAAAAACTTTTCTTTCTTTAATTTTTTTGTGGGATCTCTCAGTTCTGAACTACAAACGATATAAATTTTTATTTGTTTCATATTTGAAATATAAATGAGTGTGCACTTCATATCTCATAATGATGTAGAGATGATTAAATAAGAAATTCATATTAGTTTTTAATGAGCTATCGAATAAGATAAAGATCAGGGGTTAATCTTTGATTTTAACTGGCACTAAGTTATTACTCTCCTTTAATTTTAAACTAATCACCGATTTTTATTACATTGTGAACTATAATCCTGTTAATATCATCTCTGAAGTATTGAATAGCCTGAGCTAGTTCCCATAAGTCAGCGGTGTAGTTGTATAGCTTCTAGGTTCTACTTAGCAGATCTGAAAGATGTTATCTCACTACTGATATGTGACTCTGCTCGTGGTGGATCTTATCTCTCACTTGCTGTTTCTGGATCTCAATAAGGCCGAGAGTAAGTATATCTGTGAGAGTGAAAGGAGGAGGCATGGCATTCCCAATTTTCACATTGGCATCTTGCAATTTGTAATCAGTGTCATTTATTTTGTTTATAGCATCTTAGATATTCTTTTAGTAAGAACTAAGAGATCCAAGGGGTTTGGAGGAGGCTGAAACTGTTTAAGGGGAGGCAGTTCTGGAATATACCTTGGGACTCTTTTTCATGGATCTCACTGACTTAGTCTCTACTTCAGGCTGATAGTTCTTAATATGGTCAATGAGATCATCGAGTTCCTTCTAACTTAAAAGATCTTCGTATTTGGTGGCTCTCAATTTAGCGTCTGCCAAATCAATACCAAGATACGTCAGTTTAGGAGGGTCTCTTGTCATAACATTTGAATAGCAAGCCAAAATTTGAGCAACTTGATCTGCAGTGATTGTAAAATTATCAAGCTTATTTCCAACCATTGTTTACATTGATTCCAAGAACAATTAATCTGTCTCTTTGTCATCATTGAGACTGTCGGTCATGAAACCTTGTTGTATTAATTAGATGATTTCAATATAGCCTCCCATTTCTCCGAGAGCTTTCTTGACTGAGTTAGCCGTATCCACAAGCTCACCATAGATGTTCACAACAAGTCTAAGGTCATTAAGCATTGTGGGCTTTGTTACCTTATTTAGAAGATTCATAAAACCGTCCATGCTTTTCTAATTGAAAGGAGCGAGCTCTTCCAAAGCGGTATCGTAATTTTTGAGTAAATTTTTCTCTTCTTATGTGAGAGGAGTATTTTTGTTTTTTCTCTTCTCAAGCTCTTACTTTCTCGTCACGTCGTTGGGTTGCAAAATTCCCAATTGATCTTCATGTTGAAGCTGTTTTAATAGGTCGGCTTCGTGGTCGGTAAGTGGGAGCTTGGAACTGATATAAATTAATAGTGTTCAAATTTAATTATTAAACTTAAAGTCAAGAAATAAATTAAAATCTTGGATTTTTATTAAATAAAAAAAGGAATACTTTATGAAAACGGATTTTTAAAACAAAATATTTTCTATTTTGAAGAAATCAATAATAATTTATTGGAAAATATTATTTCTGTTTTAATATGGTTAGAGAAGCGAAGAAAAGTATTTATTTTTAAGATAGTGTGCTATTTGCACTATTGAAACGTTTGACTCATTATCTTATTTGCTGATGCTTCATCATTTATTGATTCAACTGATTAAGATCATGCACATTAGTAGTATAATAAACCTCCTCTCTCTAATGTTAAAGTGAATTTCTTTTTTTTATTGTCACGTTAACAAATTCTAAGAGTCATTGCAAAATTTCCTTACGAATGTAATGGAGGACAAGAGTTATTCCAAGCTTTTCTCCAGCAGAAGTTGTTTCTATTATATAGAAAATCTAATTGAAATTGGTGATTAGTTAAAGTAATTAATGGAGAGTTGCAACTTCGTGGCTGTTTAAATCGCTCAAACAGCCTTCGATCTGTAGCTTTTTCGATATCAAAAAATTAATATGAGTTTCTTCTTAAATCCTCTCCTTAGCTCCTCTCAGCAGCGAGATATAATGCGCGACTAATCCTAGAGACCAAATATCTTACTTGAATAAAGTTTTGTCACTTATAATTCTTGACTGAGTGATCCCACAATAAAGTTGCAAGGATATAAAATTATTAGAATTTTTTATGCTGAATCGAATGGTGTCATAATTATTTAAATTCGAGACACTTCAACTGCCACTGATTTATTCCATTTTAATTTAATAATTAATTCTCTTTTTAATTATATTCTCAGCTATAATTCATTGCATTTTGGAACTATACAACTTAAGAGCATGATCTAATATAAATTTATAAAATGATAAAGTGAAATTGCCTATTCTTTTTCCCTCTAAAGAGTGCCAAAATACTTGAAATTAATTTCATTTCATTAATAAAAATGTTAAATTATCAATTGATGAATACACCGATTGCACTAATAATGTGAGCATATTATTTAATAATCTCGATCTCTCGGTTATGAGATATATTTCGAGGCCCCAATTTCAAATTCTTTATCTTAGCTATTAAAATTTAGTATCACTATAAATCTGAATTAAGAAATCTTTTAATAAAGTTGTATGTAAAATTCTTACAATTTTTATGAGCTGAATCGAATTTTAGAATAATTATTAGCATCTTGGTACATTATCTGTTACTAATTTTTTTGTAAATTAATTAAATTAATGGGAAGATAGCATTAGATGGTATTTCAAATACTTAGCAATAAGAAGCTATCTGAATAGTATTTACTTAATATTACATGCAATAATAAGCTCTAAAGTATGAATTTTGAGGTCTTATCCAAGTTTACAGTTTTTCTATATATATTTGAGGATTTGTATTATATATTTTCTCAAAAATATTTTCTTTCATTTTCAGAAGTAAATCTTCAATACGTTCATTAAAATATATCTTACCTGAGCCAAATTGTTTAGTAAACCATTCTTCCTTTTATTAAAAGATTTTAATGAAGTTCAGTAGTCTAATTGGCATCTTTAGCTGAAGTTACTACGACAGATTTCATCTCTCAAAACCAATTTTCATTAATTAGCATTTAAATTTAAGGAACTAAATAATTTTAGGCTATGTCTTTAATTCAAATCACTAATGAATATTTAAACTAATTATATGATCATCTAATGCTATCTTAAAACTGAATTATGTTTTTCATATAAACGCGACTTTATTATATTGTAAAGATAAAAACTAAGTCCCACTTCGTTGATCTAAAGCAGATTTTATTAGGGCCGAGGAGATCTAATTAACACAATCCTCTTGTTCTTAGTATAGGCTCTCTATTATAGTAGTAAGTAGGTTGGAGGCTGTATACTTAAGAAAAGGATGTAGTCGAGGGGAGGCGTTTTCAGTAAAATAAATTCTCCGATGCTGTCATTAAATACGAGTGATGAACTATGTTGGCCCTGAAACTTTGGAATTATATGCTTAGTATTTACTAAATGATAATTGAGAGTGAATGATCTATTACTCATGCTTCGAGCCTAATAGGAAGCGATCGAAATGAATTGCGTAAATGGTGTAAACTAAATAAAAGGTCAGGAATATTTCGCTGAGTCGCTATGGGGTGGTATAGTAGTAGTAGTAGTAGTAGTAGTAGTAGTAGTAGTAGTAGTAGTAGTAGTAGTAGTAGTAGTAGTAGTAGTAGTAGTAGTAGTAGTAGTAGTAGTAGTAGTAGTAGTAGTAGTAGTAGTAGTAGTAGTAGTAGTAGTAGTAGTAGTAGTAGTAACCCTGCACCAGGTCAGCGAAATTTGTTTGATTACAGCCACCTACCCCAAACGTTGATCAATTTTTAATTAATCGCCAGCCCCTCCAATCTCTTAAATTTTAATCGACCACTTTTTAATTAAAGGTAGCAGCCACCTCGACTTAGAATAATTAAGATCTCTAGTTGTCAAAAACATTCTAAACTCAACGATCGAGTTGACTTTCACTTTCTCCAAGACTTCCTTCAACTCCTTCCTCCTTTAAACAAATGTCAAATATATTTTGAAACATTTCTACAACCACCCTAATCCACGACAATCGCTTCCTATAAGAATGATCTAAGAGCAGAGCTATATCTCAATTTTGTCTCTACAAAACAAGAGGTTTTTATAAGTTAAGCTGAAGCTGAATCCTCACACTCCGAGAAGTTAATGAGTAGGGAGTCACAAGCAGAGTCTAATAAATCATGACTAAAGAATTTACGTGCTTTGCGAATATACCCTAAAGGGTTTATTATCTTTTATAATAATTAATTAATACCGTGAATTTTTATCTATTCATCGGCTTCTTGGAATCTCTTGTAGATAGGGTCTCTTGCGTCTTTAATAACTTTTGTATCTTTGTTGTAAGCAGTATACTGGGCGAGTATAAAATTTAAATTTTTTAAAAATAATTTTATAGAGTCTGTCCTTATCCAATTTTCCTATCTTTTGGAAATGATCGATGTTTTTATTTATTGGCTAATAAGCTGATTTATAAGATTTACATTCTTGAGTGATTAGATTAAAATTGACACCATAGGCCCTTCTTCAATTGAACATGGAGTTATACTTGAGGGTCCACCCTATTTAGAATCCAATCTCCGGATTGTGTTTCAGGCACAATTCCAATGTGCTAGGGATCTGCCTGTCTTCTAAGCCGATGTTCCGAGTAAGAAGCAGTGGAATCAGGAGGTTTAAAAATCGTAATCTAAAGCTTGCTCGGGATAGTTAATCCTTGCAGCAAAGTATGGTGGCATGAGATGTTTTTCTTTATACCAATTAGTAGTCAATAGGCGGTCATTGCTGGTCCCTTCTCTCTGAATCCTTCATGAAAATCTCTTATAGGGTGTCGCGCCCTGTTGCTAATTATGAACCCTTCAATCCTCTCAAGCTTTAGTATAATTTTGTGTGCTTTTTTTTCTAAAACTAGAAAATAGGAGTCTTCAGTGATAACCGGATCCTCCTCGAGTAGAAAAAAGTTACAGTTACCTTTCACTATCTTTCTATTTTATGAAAAAAATTGAACGATGCCTACTATTGCTGATTTAGCGTCACATGACAAAGGGAAAGTGGCAAAGAATCTTAGCATTTCTCCCATTTGAGCTCTGATTGAATCGGCTAGCTAGAAAAAGTAGGGAAGGTCAATGCACTGGTCAGACAAGTAAGTTCTGAAAGCTGGCAAATCCTTTTTCTTCTCGTCAATTTGAACTCTTAGATTAGCAATAAGAGCCTCCAACTGTGCCTCAGCAATTTTCGCTTGCTGGGCTGCGATTACTAACTAGGCAATACTCATGCCGATAGAAATAAAATTCAGAACAATACCGAACACTTCCATACCGATCTCAAAGCCGGATTTGTTCGTGTCGAAAATTAGTTTCTTGTAAGACATATTGTCCATAAACTCGGCCTGCTCCCCATTAATTTTTAAGTTTTCCTTGAACTCTTCGGGAGTGAGGCCAGTTTCCATATGCTCTGAAGCAAATGGAAGTTCTGATAATTCTGTGTAGTTCTCATAGACCTTGTTGAATTTTTCATTGTTCGTTTTAATCGATTTTGCAGACTTCTAGAGTTCGTAAATCTGCTTGGAAATGCTTCCTGCTCCAGTAAGAGCTCCAAGTGAGAAAATACAGTAGTTTAAAATCTCAAGAGTGGAAGTTTTGGCTTCTGGGTTGATTGTTTATGGGAGTGAAAATTCAAGTACCATCTAAAGAATCTTTTTGGCGTTTTTTTGTAGCCTACTAGCCTTAGGGGTAATCTCATTGTCAATATACAATTAAAGCAACTCCCCGTTCGCCTTTAGGTCAGTTAAGATATCAGAGCTATCTTTAAAGAAATCTACAACTCCTTTTAAATCAAGACCAATATCGTTGTATTCTTGCTGCAGGTTTCTGATTTCTGCATTGAGCTTTGCCATCTCTTTCTTAATTAAAGATAAAATTTGAAAATATTAAGTGTTTTAAAATTTGATTAAAATTTTGCGATAAATTCTCTTTATTACTTTTCTGTGTGAGCCTGTTCTCTTCTATTGCCTGTATAAAGTTTTCTCTCATTGATTTTTAGATATATTCTATGCGATATTGGACCTTATTTTTAGATATCTCTGAATGGGCTATTGACTAGATTTTTTAATATTCACTGAACATTATTTGCTAATTAATTAGCCTTGTTGTGATGAAAAAAAAATTTTGCTCCAAAAACTTTCTTCCATTAATTTTGAAGATGCTATTAACAAATTATTTGGCTTATCATAAAAACTAAGAATAGAAAAAATTAATGAATACTACTTGAAGTGCAATTATGAACCAATAAAGCAGCTTTCTATATTAGAGAAATCAATTTAGAATATTAGCTATTAGAAAATAAATATTAAGAATTATGATGAATAATTATATTAATTTAATTAAAAATTTCTAATTAATTCTATTTTAGCAATAAAAATGGCTGACTGAATGAAAGCTTCATCATAAAGAATTTAAGGCGCTCTGGTGATCTTCTCAAGTAAAAATCAAGTTAGGAATTGAGATAAATCTGGAGGATTTTAAAAGTAATAAGGACTATAATTTCTCTTCCACTATGAGAACAGCTCGTATAATAACATACGAAGCATAGAATATAAATAATATTAAAATTTGTTGAATGTTGAAAATTCGAGAGAATAAGAAAATAAAATTAGACACTTAGATAAACAAAGAATTAATCTTATATTATAGTGTATTTTTTATACTTCTCCAAATACAAAAATTCATATTTAACTCAGACTGAATAAAGGCTGCAATTCCAAGGCCAGTAGCGACCGCGGTTGATCCGAGAGAAAACATAGGTTTTTGTTTTTGGTGTTAATTAAAAATATCTTTTCTACAATTAATTCAGAATTTAAATCCTTTGAAGAAAATATAAGAAAAAAATTAAAAGAAAATAAGCATATCGTTTTATTTAAAAAATAATTTATAATAAAATATTTATAAGACTTTACCTAAAATGACTGAATTATATTGTTAATTAGACAAAAACCAATAAAGCCAAATTAAATTATAAAGATGAACTTGTAATTATTCTTTAAAAATAACCATAAAAATGAATTTCAATTACTTAAAGAAGATAAAAAATTTTAAAAGTCATATATTTACTTTAAATCACTCTTCTCTCCAAATTGAGTAAAATTAATGATTAATTTCATTATATTAATTTAGAAATAAATAATAAAGTTAGTTTATGCTTATTAATTTTGCTAATAAGAATGATAATATTTTTGAAATTTTGTAATCATAACTTAACTCCAAATAAAAATAGCTCAACTCTAAATATTGATTTTATTCTTTTCCGAGTAAATGATTTGCATGCCTCATTCAAACTCTATACTTTGCGATATCGAAGTCCCATACGTACACGCACTTCAATCTATCGCTCTTCATTATAAAAACTAAATTAAAAGATAAAATAATTTCATTATGATTTTGATGAGCTTGTAAAAATGCAAATCACAAAACTTTAGTCTCTCAGGAATGCTTAACTCCACCATGGGTGGAATATCCACTAGTCCTGGCAAACTCTGGTGAAAGAATACTAGCATGGGTTTTTTTGTTGACAGTAATGGATTGTCTTTTACAAAGCTTTCCCATATTATATAAAATATTTCATCCAAATGCGGAGACTAATAAATGTTTTTGGTGTGTTTTTTTTTGAAGTTTAAATTATAGAAAATTAATACTTAAGGGCTATTTTTCCCAAAACCAACTTTTTCAATTAAAATGGCCAACCAGTCATATAGAGTCTCAAATCATAGTCCTCAATCTCTTGATGTATGAATATTTGTTTATGGTTCTCTTTTCAAGATATTTATATAAATATTGCAAAATAAATTTTTTATGACAGGCTTGGAAATAATTTTAGAGATTGAAAAGTAAATTTTAATTAATCAAATTAAATATTGAATATAAGTTTACTATCTAAAATGAATTTATATGCTAGAGATTGGATATTTAAATATTTAGCAAGCCCTTAAAATCCTAATAAATTATTAATTTTTAAATATCATGGTAAACACAAGTTAAAACGCTTTGCTTGTTTAAATGAAATCATTTGGCACTCGTCAGCATCTTGAGACAACTTAATTAAGTTCTGAATGTAAAATTTATGATTCCATTCAACAACAAAAGGAGTTTATGATTTAAATTGAAAAGACAGACAGCTATGATCAAAGCTAATTTATTCAGTCTTAATAAAAAGATTAAAATCTAAGAGATGATGCTTCATAAAATGAGTGGAATGAAGCTCAGAACCATTTCTCTAGATATGAACTAAAATCTCCCAGCGAACTCATTTGAAGAAATGCTAGACAGCTTAATAGTGAAGAAATATAGGATACAAAGAGTGAAAAAATCTCAAATCAAGAATCTTAAGTGGGCAACGCAAAGAATCTAGACTTTTAAAGTAACTAAGCTCTTTTAAGCCATGCAGCTTAATCTCTCCTTAAGAAGAGAGTATTTTGTCTTGAAGATAAGAAGATTAGTTCAAATCAATCTCCTCCTAAAAGACAGAAGATTGATGCTCATCAATTCAGAGATTCAGATAGTGAATCTGCTAATAATCAAGTTTAGTCTGATAAAATTACTGACCACTATGACTAATATAAAAGGAGACTCGTAATGAATGAGAAAAAGAGGCAGTCTTAGAAAGCTTCCAAGAAGATTTAAAATGAATTTCAAGTGAATTTATTTCAAGCAAATAATTCTTTAAAGGATAGAAAGTCCTCATCAAAGCAAAAAGCTAAGAAAGATCTCGACCTCTTGCACATTTAAGCTTAATCATTTATATAGCCTTAAGATATTTCCTCATACTAAGCAACATTACAATCCTCAGCTCCTAAGAATTCTACTCACAAAGAGATCAAGAAGGCAGCTGCAAGCAAAAGAACCTCGAGCACCAAGAAAATATCAGCAAGGAACAGGAGAGAAATGGACCCTCAACAACAGATTTAGAATCAAGGCTTGGTTTGTAAAAAAATATATTCATCTAGTTGTTAATTGGATGGAGAATCTAATGTAGAGATCAATAAAAGATTTGTTAAAGATTCCCAAAGTCAAAATGATGAGATTGATGTGCAGAATCTGATAAGCAAACATGCATCCTTCCCTTAAGTGATTAAGACTGAGAAATTAACTTTAAATCTACATAAGTTAAAATAAAATGCGAACTCAGAGAAAGTTTACTCCTCAGTCTAGAAAGATATGAGCAGTTCAAACTTAGATCAGAATGGAGTTCCAGTTTAAAGTATCAAACAAAAGGAATAATAATAGTCTAGCTCTGAAAACTCACATAATAAAGTCGTCTTTGATGGCTAATCTTAAAGAAAGTTGAAGAGGAAGGACTGTATGAAATCAAAAGTGGTCTTAGAGGAAAAAAAATTCAAGCTTCGTCATCAGAAGATAATTAGATAAAGTAGGCTAGAGATTCTTAGGATTAAGATTTGAGAAATGCATAATCTTTCATAACTGATCCACTTTAAATGAATATTTCTGTTAAAGAAATACGAGAGGCGAAGGAAGCTCTAGCAACATACTCCTAATTGAACAAATAGTACTCATCTATAAGAAGGTCTACGTCTTTCTTGAGTAGAAGTTGTTTAAATTTCAACAGGAGAGTTCCTGCTTAAAACCAAGGATTTAGAGCTAACTTAGAAGAGTTTATTCAATAAGAATTAGAAACTAAAAAGTTGATGCGAGTGATATTCGAGGCAAGCTCGAAACTCGAAGCTTAGAATCTCAAGCGCAATGAGTTAGCTGACTATCTAAAAGCAGATATCAAGGCTCTTTAGGATGCGGATAAGCAGAGAAAATCTTAAGCCCTTAGAGATAGACGATCTAGAATTCACTCAGAGAGATAAATTTCTAAAGCTAATAATCAGAGAGTCTCTTAGGATAACTAGTTACATAGGGGCAGAAATTCTCACTCTGCTGCTGCCTCTAAAGCTAAGTACAAATTCCAAAATGGTTTTAGATGATAGTAACTGATTGAGACGCATCTACTAGTACCTCTTCCATTCAATATATATTTGTCAAGTTTTCTTTATTTTCGTAGCATTTTAGATTTACATCATGAATTCATTGTCTTTAAATTTATCTCAATTTTCTATTATGAGTAGCAAGCCATTTATTATAAGTAATTTAATAAATAGAAAGATAAAGTATAGTTTTTAATTGATATTGAAACTTTTTATTTTAGTTAAAATTAAGAGATGATTAAATAATTCACTTTAATAGGATGATTAAATTTAATGCTTTTAATCCATATAAATGCTAAAATTGACTTTACTAAGAAAATTAAAGCTCAGAATCATTTTCTAAAGATGTAATTTATTATAATATGATTCTTTTTATATTTTTTTTAGAGATTAATTACCATTTACTCACATGAGAGATAATTACTTTACTAGAATGTCATTAATTATTTAACTGAATGAAATATTTTATACTTCTGTTGACTATTCTTTATTAATTAAAGCTCATTGATAGAAGAAGTAGCATTTTAAGTAGTTAAAGCTAATACAAAAAATGAAAGATTAATTATTTAAAAAATAAAACCAATATTCAAATTAAATATAGGTTCAAATTAAATTTAGACTTAGATTTTTTTATGAAAAATAAATTGATTATAATGAGCAAATATTTATGCTATTTCTTAATAGGAACTTAAATCAGCTTAGCCTAAAGAGCAGGCGAATAAT
The DNA here is from genome assembly GCA_027382625.1 of Tetmemena sp. SeJ-2015. Classification (NCBI taxonomy): domain Eukaryota; phylum Ciliophora; class Spirotrichea; order Sporadotrichida; family Oxytrichidae; genus Tetmemena; species Tetmemena sp. SeJ-2015. The sequence goes on from JAJKFJ010022512.1 coordinate 33,005, forward strand.
AAAGAATTCAGATGAGGGAGAGCCACAGATAATTTTGTCAATAATCTTTACTCTCCTTCAATCGAATTTAGGTTGAATATTCTTCCAATACAAATAAATAATTAAAAAATAATATTAAAAAAAAAGAATTAAAATAAAGCACTCACTCTATTATAATCTAGCTTTTATAAATTTAAATTTTATTTAAATATATTTAATCAATAAATTAAAAATATCGATTTTAATTCAACTTCTTGTGCATGGTAAACAGCATTTAATTTTTCCATCTTATTTTAATTGTATACTTCAACAAAAAAATTAATATGAAAATTTAAATTTGGATTTCCACTTATCGATAAAAAAAAATTTAATCAATAATATAAATGAAGGTCATCCAAACATAGTAGCTTGGCTTATTAAGCGAGAGTTCTCAAAACTCTCTTCTATAAATGATCTTGCGACATCCGACATTTAAGGTAAGAACATCGCTATCAGCAGAGCATAGAATAGTGACTGGAGTCTTAAATACGCTCTGAGATGAGAGTAGTTCAATTTGATCTACTCTGTCTGAGCTTTTGAATAAAGGAATGTTGCGAAGTTTGTTTATAGAATGGATCCCTGCCATTTTATTTTCTTTGAATATCTCCACATTATCAAAGTACCAGGACAAGTAGGTAATTTGGTCATGGTGGTCGATTGCAAACGAATATTGAATTTCTCCTTCACCATGCTGTTGATAGATAGGTCTCCAGATACCAGTAAGATATCTCTCATTAGCGTAAACTGGTTTCTTGGCTTGTTTCTTTATGGATTTGGGAGACCATTAATGTTGGTTACGGATTTACTCCATAATGGCAACGCAATTGCGCAATTATCAACAAATCATTTTTAATTAATAAAATAATATCAACATTTAATGAGTTCTCCATTCTTTATTTAACTTCAATTTTATATTAAAATTATCTAAAATGAAATATTGATTTTCTCCAAAAGTTTAATTAAGATTTGAATAGCAAGGAGGAATTTTAAAAATAATTTTTTTTAAAATTTAAGAAATTTTACAACAAGAAGTCTGAAAAATTAATATATTTTACTAAATATAAATCTTAAATTAATTCATAGAATTAAGATTTTTATGTCTATGAAAAAATTGCCTGCTTATAAAATTAATAATTCAAACAAATGTTTTAATAAGAAAGAAGTACTTTATATATTGTTAAAAATATTTCCAAAAATAATTAATCTTTTTTAAAAATATAATTCAGGATTTTTTATATGCAAATATTGAATTTTATTACTTTTAAAAATAGATTTTTTATGATCAATATTCATAATTTTTAGTGTATTCATGAAAAATAGCCAAGAAAACATATTTTTCTTTCTCAGTTACACATTTATCTTGAACCCACATTAACATGTAGAAATCAGAAGCATGAAATCTCCCAATTTAAGATTCATTCTCGCTACTTGAAACAAGTTTCATAAATACTTCGAACTTTCCTTAGGAATCATTCTTATAAAACTAGTACAATTTCGAACAATCTTCCATCATAGTTTGGAGTAGAAGCATTTTCCCGTTGAGGTGCTTGAAGTCAGAAATCTTTTCATTGAAAACTTAGTAATCAATATCAGAGCAAATATTTTGGATGTCCTTGATGTTTTTTAACCTATTGTTCAAGTCATTTTGAGAATTCAAAACCTGCGACTAGAGCTAATTCAGTTTATCTCCAAAATCATCTAATTTAGATTTCTTATCCTCGTTTTCAATTATAGTTAAAATTAATTAAAATCGGGGATCTGTTAATATGATATAAGGGTGTTACTTATAACTTTAAACTGAGCACTTTCACAATGAAAATTGTAATGATACAAATTCTTAGAATTTGATGCTGATTCTAATAATAATTATTCAAATTGGACACAAAACAACTACCACCGATTTGGTTCTTTTAAATTAATATAAATTTTATCCATCTTTTTTTTTTAATTCTCAGTTATACCTCTGAGATAAGCCCGACGAGAAGCATCAAAGATAATAGCACCGCTTCTGTTACTGGGTCAAATGAAGTAAACAGGGCCTCAATCATTTAAATTTTTAAAATTTAAAAATTTTTTATGTAATATTTTTAACGCTAAGCAATACTCCAACTTCATTCAATAAAAACCCCAAAAATATTTATTTTATGTTTCTGCATAATACTTTTCTGAATTTTCTAAGAGCCTTCTCTCCTTAAAAGATGAATTTGTAGTTGAATTTAAATAGATTTTTATAAATTTAGCAACATTTTAGCTGCTGATTTGAAGAATTTTCAATAATAATATTTTTTCATTGATTTTTAAATAATCTTATCTGCCTCGATTTTCCAAAAATATTTCGGTTTCCGTATGTAAAATTGGTTTGGCCAATTGAGGTGAGAGCATTTATAACATGCTCAAAAATAGGAACAGATTTTTGATAGAGTGTTTTATAGAATAAAAAATTTTTATATTTTTTTTTTTTTTAAAAAAAAAAACAAACTTTTTTTAAATAGAAAAAAAAATTTTTAACTTTTAGAAAAAAAAATAATTTTAAAAGTTTTAAAAAATAAAAATTACATTTTAAAAAAGGGTAAAAAAATAAAATTTATTCAATAATAAAAAACTCGGAAAATTTAAAATTTTTCATTTTGGGTACTTTTTTATTGAATATTTCTTTTTGAAATTTTTTTTATTAAGCTCTGAACTTTTTAATTTTGAAATTATATTTATCTTGATCTTCTTATAGAATCTAAAGATTTTTTGAGAGATTTCTTTGTAAAGAAAATATAAGAACAAATCTTTGCGATGTTTAATCTTAATATCGATGAAAGCTTATTTTGTCTGTACTTCTTTAATTTTTTGTTTTAAATAAAATTTTTTAAAAATTTTCTAAAAAAATTTTTCTATTTTAAAAGGGTTACAATTTTTATATTTTTAATAAAAAATTTAAAAGTAATTTATTAGTCAAATTTAAACTAGATACAAAGTTTTAAATGCACTTACTACTTTATTTTGGAAATCGATAGAGAGTTGAGAAGGTAATAAGAATGAGAGCATTATGATTCTGTTAATGTCTTCTCTGAAATACTAAATAACTGAACCAAGCTGCCATAAATCTGGAATGTAAGAGTAGAGAGACTACATTGAGGTTTGAAGTGCGGAAAGTTAATCTCTTGAAACAGCTATATGGCTCTACTCTCTGTGAACTCTATCCCTTACTTATGCTTTTTAGATTTCTATCAGCCCCAATGTAAAAATATCGGCCAGAGTAAACGCTGGAGGTTTTGCGTTCCCTATTTAAACATAGGCGGTAGCTAGCTTAGCATCAGTATCAGTTATCTTTTGAATGGCATCATTGACATTCTGTTAGTAATATAGATTATAAAATATTGAAAATAAATTAAAATATTTACATTGGAGCGAAATATTTTTATCTATAAGAATTTAAACTCATTAAATAAAAAAATTTAATTGTTGCCCTCCATTTTGAATTTTAGTTGAATCTGTTTTGGTTTCAGAATAATAATCAATTTATTGAATATTTTGGCAGTACAATAAATTTGCTTTAATAATACCTTTTATATAAATTAGATCGTATCTCGATTAATTTGCATATTAAAATTAATGGTTTTATCTAACAAAAAGCTTCTTTCATTTTTAGAATAAATTTGCCTTAATTTAAATTCTTACATTAACTTAAAGGCTAAGGCATTATTTTAGAATCAGTTTATTTACTTTGAGAGTCTTTCTAATCTTAACTGCGATGATTCTCTTAATCGTCTGGTTTTGAATTCTTGTCTGGTTTTTATGCAACTTAATACTCATTCATTTCAGTCATTAGTTGATTAAGCTCTTCGCTTGTAAGTTAGTCTGTGCCATGAGTTGCAGAAAGTAAAGCCTCCTTTAAATCTATGCCCAAAAAAGATTTTTTACCCTTCTTAATGCATGAAGAGTAAAGAGCTAAGAGTTATGCAATCTGAATTTTTGTAGCTTATTCTATAGATGAGATATTTAACAAATAGAAGAATAAACAAAATAAAAAGTGGAATTAAAAAGATGATACTGTTAAATTTGTAAATTGCAAAACAATTTCTTTTCCCATTAAATCAGAAAAAATCTGTAAAAATTAATATTAGTGTTTAAAAATCTTCGAAGCATATCTAAAAAATGATATATTTCTCATAAATTTAACTTATTTAGCATTTTTTTCATTTAATTTTGCTGTTAAAATCTGAGGATGGGAGAATCTGCAAAAAGGTTTATTTGATTGGATAATATTCTAATTTTAATCCTTTGGAATACAATGATTTTATTGGTTTGTGAGATCGCTCATCTGATACTGATTTAATCAGTTTAAATTTAATTCATAAATTCATTTTATTATCATCTTAATTTTAAGCTTTATAATGAGGGGATTATTTTACAAATTAATAAGATCTATTTACTCTATATTAATATATAATTAAAGAATTTTGTATAAATTGCTGATTTAATAAACTAAATTAACTACGATTTTGAGAAGTGGCGTCTATAAAGCACAATATACTTTCCTTATTACTAATACTCCCATATTGCTTCACAGCATATTTGATAGCCAATATTAAAAAAATCAGTTTCTTCTCTATAATATCCTTGTTAGCCCCATACAATATTCACTCAAGAATTTAGTTGCAGAATGCGGCATCTGAGTATTCTTAACTTTAAGCAAAGATGCCGCACACAAATTTCAAGGTTAAAAATATTATTGTTGCAAATTAAAATGGATGGTAGAAATACCAACTGTAAAAAAAATTTGCCAGAACGAAGGTTCTTCTTTGGCGTCCTTGCTACTGTACGTGCAGAGTACCTCAAAGAGATCATTGAAGATGCACACGGAAGAGATTCTAAGTAGAGGAGAACGACCCAAAGAAGCAAGGAATAGTTATCAGCGACGAATGTTTGAGCAGCTTCAGAAGTATCCCTACTTCTCTAGTAAGTTTTAGAGTTTAACTGTGTAGAGAAACCTGGCACTGGCATCTACTTAATGAAGGAGAGAGCAAAGGTATTCAGAGCACGGAAGCAAAATACAAGCATCGAGGTGAGCAAGCGTCTATCACTATACAAAACTTAGGGACGACGAGATGCACATAGATGCGGGGGCAGGTTCGAAGATGAGGAAGCTAGGTCCATCTGGCCCAACAGAAGAGAGAAAAAGGGAAACCCCTTAAGAATCCCTTCTTCCCAGATAAGCAAAAGTGACTTAAGTCATTAAGTTAAGCTTAAATACTTTTCCTAAATATTCACTCTACCTTATCTCGCACATAACTTTGTCTTCTCTTCTTCCACTCTCTTACAACTACTCACTATTAAATCCTCTGTATCGATAGCTTAATCATGCATCAAGTGATAGAGCAGCAGCTTCTTATAGTGTCCCTTAACTAAGTTCCAGTAAAACTCAATGCCGTTGAACTCTGGCGAGTATTGAACATTAAAAACAGGAGTGATGTTCAACTCAACGTATGCCTTCTTCGCTTCCTTTGTCTTGTGTACGCTGAGGTTGTCAACGAGTAGAACGATCTCACCGTCTGTGATCTTCTCTCTGAGCTTCTTAAGGAACGCAACATACTGCTCTCGCTTGATAGAGCGAGGATGAAGGACATAAGCTTCTAAGCCTGAGTCTTCGCTGATTCCTGCAAGTAACGCACTTGTAGTTATATTTACTTTCTACTTTTTTTTAAACTTCTATGTTATCGTGCTTCTTGTACCAACTCTTCTTCATGAAGGTGTTGTGTGTGAACACAGCTTTGTCAGCACATACAAACTTCACGCTATCCCTCTCACACCTGAGCAGTGTAAATATATTTCAGATTATTATAATAAATGGCTTAGTGAAGTCTATAACGCGCTTCACTCGATTCACAGTTTTGTACGTTAAGCCATTTCAACGATAGATGTTTGCTACAGTCTACGGAGAGATCTTGAGATAAGGAAACTATCTATGGAAGATCTTCGCGCGCTACTCCAAACTGAAGTGCGCTTAGTGGCATAGAGTTTGAGGATCAATCAAATAATTGATGTGCACGAAACTTAGAAGTGCGATGAGGAACAGCTGCAACTCCTAACTTTCTCATCTGCAAAGCAACTTTCAAATGCGAGAGTATAGTGTGGCACTCTCAACATTTTTGCGATGGAGTTGATGTTGAGAACTGGCTATTACTACTGATAAGGGTGACTACATCCATACCTTAGAGTCAAAATGAAACTGAGATAGGATGGATCATTTAGTTATTTTTGAAAGTAAATTTACGGCGTTTTTTGACTCGCCCATTTATATTACTTTTAAGTATTAATAAAGAAATTAATTATACACAACTTATTTTCACTTTCTTATCATATTTTGGAGTTTTAACTATTAGTCAAAATTTTAATTTAGTACATAAAATTACATCATATATCTCTTCATCCTTATTATATTAGAAATTTGACTACAGTAGGAATTTTAATTAAAATCGGTGATTGGTTAAAATAATAAATGGAGTGTTGCAAAATGGTGACAGTTGAAATCGCAGATTCAGTCCCTGATCTGCAGCTTGTTCGATAGCTAATTAAAAATTAATATGGATTTCTTCTTCAATCATCTTCATAGCCCCTTTCTGCAGCGAGATATGATGATCGCACTTTACTAAATCCTCTATTTCAAATTCTACAAAGCTTGTGTCGCTTATAACTCTTGACTGAGTGCTCCCACAAAAAAGTTGCAAGGATAAAAAGTTCTTAGAATTTGATGCTTAATCGAATGGTGTATAATTATTTAATTTAGACCTACTTTACCTGCCGCTGATTTATTCCATTTTAATTTAATATCTAATTTAATTCTCTTTTTTATTAAATTCTCAGCTATATTAAACTTATCTAGAATAATATAATCTTATTCATTTAAAATTTAATAATATTTTAATAATGATGATTGGTAAATACAAAACAATTTAAAGATTTTTAAATTTTACCACCATAAATATTCTATTCCAAATGTTTGAAGATAACTCTTAATTTAAATTTATTTTGATTATAATTTTTATAATTAAAGAATTTAATTTCACTAAACGCAAATATTTTTTATCATCCATAATCGAATAAAAAATTAGAGATAGTCAAAATGTTTAATATTTCAAAAATTATAGCTCATAAATTTAAGATCTTGTGTACTATAATTAATTGAAGTGACTTTTTACCATTAAATAATTCAAACATAAAACAGCAATATATAAATTTGATGGAGGCCTTTCCTTGTCATCCATTTTTTTCATGAAAATATGAAAAATATTATGAAGTCTGAAATTAGCCAAAAGGCATTAATTTTAGTTCTAATTCAATTTCAATGTGCTCTCCATGGTCATAGGCATATTGTTATTTTTTTCCTCAGAAAATAAGAGTTTGATTATTTAGAAACAAAATGACGAATAAATTGATTTTAAAGCGATTTGATAAAAACAGATTTTAATTTTCTTGAAAATATAATTATTAGGTTTCAAGTACTTATATCCATTAAAAAATTTATTTTAGAAAAGACAATTATAGAGATAAAATTTCTTAAGCAAATTTTAAGTTATTTGATAGTAAAGGCCTTTAATATGAAAAAAATTAAATTAAACAAGAATAATTCTATTTCGTAATTTATTATTTTCCTAATGAAAAAAAGTTTTAAATTAAATTATACAATAAGATATAATTTTTAGATAAGATTATTTCTATGTGGAACTAAAAAAGAAGAGTAATCAAAAACTGTGATTTAATGGTTTATAGTACTATGAATTGATTATGACAATAGATATCTTTAATTTAAACTTATGAATGTAGCCAGATTAAAGTCTAGTTAACTCCACAGTTAGAGCAGCTAGAAGACGCCTGCATAGGAATAAGTCCTCCTATATTAGCAAGAGTTAGCGAATGAGCCCTTAATTACGCAAAAGATAATTTTTTAACTGTCTAAACTAAGAAAAGCTACAAAAGGAACCTCTTGATAAAAAACTTAAATACTAGTATTGGCAATAAATAAAAAGATTTCTCTAAATCTATACTACTACTTATACAGAAACTATTTCATTAAGACAAATGCTAATAAACTCAAGAAAAAGAAATTAAATTTAAGTTATAATAAAAATAAAATCAATTTCTTATATTTATAGAAAACTCGAATAAAACAATTCATCCAAATTAGAACCATCATCAAAGTTCAAAATATTTGATAGAAGTGATTCATTTTACATAATCTGGACAACCTTAAAGTAATCGCCTATTTCTGAAAGACTCGCAAAAATAGATTCAGCAGTGTATATCAGCTCACCGTAAATTTAAACAACAAGTCTAAGATCCTCCAGCATTTTCGATTTTTTAATCTTTTCTAGAAGGTTCATAAATTAGGAAAGACATTCATAAATTAAATTAATTATTTAGAATCAATTTATCTTAAAATTTTATGATTCTACGATTTTAAAGATAACATAAATTTATTTATAGTTAAGGCAATAAAATATTCAAGTATAGCTGAGAATTTGGCACACAAAAAAATAATAATTGAATTAGACATTAAATTAAAATGGAATTAATTAATCAGTTGCAGTTGAAGTGTCTCCAATTTAAATAATTATTACACCATTTGATTCAGCGTCAAATTCTAAGTTCTTTTTATCCTTGCAACTTTTTTGTGTGGGAGTGCTCAGTAAAGAATTATAAGCGACACAATTTTTAATATAGATGATGAAGAGGAATAAGAAAGATGCGTGAGTCATATCCGCTCCTAAGAGGTGTTGTGAAGATTATTAAATAAAAAACTCATATTAATTTTCGCTATGCTATAGAATAAGCTACAGGACAGGGGATGAATCTGCGCTTTCAACTCTCACCATTTTGCAGCTTTCCATTTATTATTTAAACCAATCATCGATTTTAATTAAATTCTTACAATAATCAGTGAGATAAGATAACCTTACAATAAGGAAAAATTGATTTTTTTCTCAAAATATTATTTATCCTCTCATGCCCGATTTTTTCCAACTGTCTAGAAAACCTGTTTTTACTGTAAGTAGCCACCTTTTTACTAGTTATACTGAACTATATAGAAAAAAAACTTAAATTCCATCAATATTTGGCTTATTGGTCGAGTACCTTGCCTTTAAATATGTGAATTAATAAATCTGTAAAAATTCCTTTTATAAACATCTTTTTATCAATTTTTTATCAATACTTCACCGACAAGGAGCGTTACAGTACAAAATTTTAGCATAGAAGACTACAGGCTCGTTCGTATTCGCCTAGGCTTTACAAAAGGAAACTGAGAGAAAAAAATTTTAATCAGAGCTGAACGAATAAATATAGCTATGATTTTATAAAATGATTCTAGTAAATTGTTTAAATTGTTTAATAATAATCGAGTAATATGACATCTTGAAATTATTTGCTTGAATAATTTTAGATTTAGTCTACTAAAATTTAATAAATTTCTTAATTAGAGCCGCCAACCACTCTTTTTCATTTAAATTAATTATTATATTTAAATTTATCGGAATATATTTTTAATTTAAAACTTTAGCTATTTTCAGTTCTAGACTAATTTAGTTAACAAAAATGAATTTACTTATAATACTTGGATATGACTTTTATTTATGGGACTTAGCAACTAGTTTTCGCTCAAGATATAAAAATTTATTTGAGTCAAACAATTTTATTGACTTCTCCAAACCTTTTTGCTTACTCTTAAAATTTCTTTAAGATGATCTATAAATATTATCATTTGATTCGTGTTCAACAGGAAAACGGTAATGCCCCTTATTCTCATGTTTAAAAAATGTCTATGGATGCTTTATTCTTCTTTTTATTGAATTTAGAAGGTTCTTGAACTTTTAGCATTTAAAAAATAATTTTAAATAGAGAGTGCTAACAATAAAAAATTAATTCACCATCAAATAGTAAGAAAAATTATATATTCAAGAAGAATTAGACAGCACCTTCTGCTTACCAAGTTAAAAAAAGTTATTTAAATTTGAAAGATCGATTAATTTGAAGAAGAAATATAAAATTTTATTATTTATTAGCCGTGCCTGATTTTAATTGCTCTGTGATTTAGATACCATATTAAGGTTAAACCTAATAAACTCTTATCTCAAATATTAAATTAAAAAAAATTAGCTCTTAAGTACAATTTTAATTGGCAATTCTTATTTTCGGGATAAATTGAATTAATAGTTTAAAATAGATTAAAATTTAAAATTTAAATTAATTGTTATTCATTCAGATGAGTCTTCAAATAAATTAAATTTTATAGTTTTATAATTTTTTAATGCAAAATTATTAATTTAATTTTTAAGCATTCATTATCGAACTTTTCTAGAGCCCCAAGGTAATCTGACCTTTGATGCAAGAGATCACTTTCTTCTTAATTCATTATAAAAATAAATGATAATTTTACTCTTCTTTGGTAAGTGGTAGTTTATTATTGCTAAAAAATAAAAAACTAATATTTCAAGTAAATTTAAATAATAATTTATTTAAAATTAAATGAAATGAACCCTTTTGATTAAAACTGTTTAAGAAATATTATTTATATATATATTTTGAATTTGTTTCATTTGATTTTAAATGATAATATTTCACAGAAGAAACCTTTTTTAATTTGTAAAACTGAGATTTTAAATTAAATATATGGTAGTTATATTGATCAAATAATTGAATTAATTGTAAAGAGTACTAGACTTTTATTTAGATTTAATAAATTTATGAGGAGAGTCCTGCTTTTATATAAATAATTGCTATAAAATTAGAGTCAAGAATTTTAATGAAAATCATAGTTAAGGAATATAGAGGGAAAAGTTGGCGCCTTATTATCAAAGTTGTAGCTTCCGTGTACTTGCACAAAATCTTTAAAAGACAAAATTAAGAAATTATTGCTTCAGTATCCGTTGCGTTTTTGCTCGAGTGCTATCAGCAGTATATCTTATATGAATGACCAATCTTATCTTGAAATCAATTCAGACTAAAGTTAATGAAAAGCTTTGCAAAGGAAGGTCAATAAAGAAAAAGATATTGGCATTTATTAATCTTTCTCTCTAATTTTTGACTATTTTCAATAAATTCTAAACTATAATAATTAGTTTTATTTAAGGCAGCAAACTAATATAATTCACAACCACTCTATTATTTATCTTGAAAAATAAAAGATCCAATTACTCCATAATTATAAAATTATTTATATTTATTGTTTTGTCTTTTCAATTGAATAATTTTATATGTACCAAGATTCCCTTTCAATATTAGCTCCTAGCTCATCTTATCAGAGCAATTCATCCATCTTCTAAACTGAAGAGACTTTATTTTGAAATTTTTTTAAAAGAAAATCGAAGCTCTCTTAATGATATTTAGCTTATAAAGTTTTCTAGTTAAAGAAACTTAAATTTATTATTTTAAATAAAATTAACTAAGCCTAAATTTTATGATGAAATTTTAAATATCATCTAAAAATGCTTTATGAAATTATATTTCCCTAATATTTAATCTTGCTTCTAGGTCTTCTTTAAGAATTTAATCAGATGCACTTAAGATATCCAATTCTTACTCTCTTACTAGTTACTCATGTAATTATACTTCATGTTCACTAAGAGGAATCTTTACTTTGAAATCTAAGATTTTTATTTTTTCAAGAACCTTCTCAAGTTCGGTGAAATAAGGATCTCTTTATTACTTTAGTTTATCCATATCTTTATTGTACTTCTTATAGACTTCGAATCTTTCTTTGTCAAACTTTGGAATCCTCAAAAACTATAGCTGAGTATTAATAAATAAGAGAATTAAATTAATAATTAGTTTAATGAATTTAAAATATGGAGCATTTGAGGTTTAAATTTTATTATTTTCATTATTACCATTTGATTAAATATTAAATTATATATTTTACTTAATTATAACTTCTTAGTAAGGGATCTGAAGAAAGAATTAACTGAAACATGAGGCCTAGTTGATTTCTTATTCAGAGTTTTTAAAATCATTATCTCTTCTCTGAGGCTCCAATAGTAATTTCTACAGATCAAACTCATTTTCAAAACAATTTCACCCTACCTAACTCTCATTTTTAACGGTCAACAATTTACTGCTCTTCATTTATGAATTTGATTTTAAAAATAAATTCAATTTTTATTTAAATTGCCACTTTATTGAATTCCGGCATGTGCTTATTAGGAGCTGTTTGATAAAGGAAAGGTTGAAACAAATTTAAGAATTTCTCCCATTTGACCTCTTACAGCGTCAGCAAGCTGATAGAAACATGGCAAGTCGATACTTTGGTTTGCCATGTATCTATGTTTATTAAATATCTAAGAATTAAAATTATTTTAACATAAATTAAAAAAAACTTATCGACTATTTAATTGAGAATACTAACTATCAAAATATAATTGATATATAAAGATTTATAGGATTAAAACCTAGAAAATGATTATTTTTTGGAAAGAGAAATAGACTATCACAATTTAAAAATAAATTAGAATAAAATGAAGATATCCAAGCTGGTTTAAAAATTTAAAAGGTATTTAATTAATTAAGAATTGAAGGTAAACTTATAATAGAATGCTTAATCGGTAAGTGTATTACACTCTTATTAAATCTATTAGAAAATGATAAATATGGATAATAAAGGGAGAATAGAGCAAATCTGAAATGAAAAAGGAAAAAATCATATTATAAAAATGATTCCTGCTCAATCGTTTTACTATTCTTGACCCAAAATCTCTAAGTATCTGTACACAATATTCGTGATGGATTAATCGAGATAAATGATTAAGAAAGATTAAGCAACATAAAATCTCGAAAATTATTGCAATGAGAAGATAATAATGAAATGCTATCCAATCTCATAATCATGTTTGTATTCAAACTTATTTATCCAACTTAGTGTGCTAGCCAAGAAGCACCATTATTTAGGACTTGAATTATATTCTTACTAACCATGCTATTCAGAGCAGAAGCACTTCTTCACAGCAATACCCCGTGACTCATTCCTAGAAAATAAAATTAAAACTCTTCATTGACTTGAAGAGAAAAATTAAAAAGGTAAAATGTGACATTAGCTTCATTAAACGTATCCAGAAGAAATACTGAAGATTGAAGCTTGTAAGTTAAAAATAATCTCTAGCAAGTATGAAAAGGCTTATTTTGACTTCCTTGAAGAAATAATAATATAGTCATATCAAGAAACCAAAATATCCTAGACTTAAGCCTTACCAAGAACTTGATGCTTTTAAATGAGAAATGAAACTTAATAACATGGCTGATCTTGTTGTGATAAGCTCTAACGGATACACGTTTGCTTGGAAAAGTTAGTCCTACTCAAGATGTCTATCTCGATAAAGATCATCGTAAGACAGTTGAGATCCTTTTGAGTACTCTATTAGTATAAAGATTATAAGTGCTCCTAGTTAACCTTTAACCTACCACTCTAGTTCAGTTACCCAGATTTGCTTTAAATAAGTAGTAGAACTTATCTTCAATACTGAGTACTCTCCATACTTAAATCTAATCAAATCGAAAGATTTTATCAATGTGAAAGGCAATTAAAAGCAATCACTCTCTCGTCAGGACTTCAAAGTGAGAAATGTTTAGCACATTTGCATTATAACTAACGTTATTTGCTACTAAAAAAGAATCAAAGGATTGAGGAGAGCCAAAACTCCAAAATATGGTAGAATAATAAAAACTTAATTTCTTTATTAGCATTAATAAATATTTCGATTTATATCAGAAATTACACAAAACTATTTTTTTTATTTAGTCATATTTATTTGTCCAGAGTAAAAATATTAATTTTATTAAAGTGTTTTTTATAATAAATGTATGTCTTTATTTCGGGCATATCTTTTAGCTTTTAATCAATTTAAACTTGGAGTTAAGCGATTTAAGTTTTCAATCTAGTTTCCTCAATTTCAGCGCTATAGCTGAAAATTTTATAAAAAAGAGAATTAAATTAGTTATTAAATTAATATGGAATCTAAGGTTTTTAGTTGAAGTGTGTCTAATTTACATAATAAGTTACCATTCGATACGTAAAAAAATACTCATAAAATTATATCCTTGCAAATTTGGAGTGGGAGATCTCACACCAGAGTTAGAATGACACAATTTTTTTCTTTTTCGCATTCAATTCTAATTAAATGCGTCCATCATATCTTGCTGTTGAGCAGCTTAACGAAAATGATTAAAAAAGAATTCATAAATAATATTTTGAAAGAGTATCGAAAAAACAGCAGATAAGAGGCATCTGACAATTCAACCGCTACGAAGTTGCAACTGTCTATTTATTATTTTTACCAATCTCCGATTTTAATTAAATTTATCTATATTAGCAGCCATGATAAGTTGAGCGATACTAAGCCCGATAGAGATGAAATTTAGAACAATTCCTAAGCCCTCAAAAATCATCTCAAATTTAGATCTATTTGTATCAAAGATAAGCTACTTGTAGTCCATTTTATATCTTAAATTTTGTGAGAGAAGAAATCAAAAAATAAATTTGAAGATTAACTTGAAATATAAATAATAATTAATTAAAGTAATGGAAAAGTCAAGTTGGAGAGTCCAATTATATCTATCAACTATAAGAACTTTAAGGCCTCCGTAGAACTTGGACGCAAAAAAGGCAAAAAGTTCAGTCATCAAGTATTGCTCCTTGCAGCAAGTCGTTGCTCATTATTCTGAGCGATAGACAATGAAGGCAGATCATGTTTTCGAGAAAGGAAGATTCGAGCAGAGGTGGAGGCCTCCTCCCCTCCTTACAGGGAGTGGCAGCGCGCCCCACCTAACTTTGGTGAAGAGAGTGGGCCCAGTGTACAGCGTAAGTGACTTTTGAGTAGCCTCAGTAAAGGGTATCTTGTTCAGTTAGTCTTCAATATTAATACACCAGATCAAGAGATTAAATGATACTGAAATACAATCTTTTCTTTTTACTATTAAGTATTAAGATTTATTAAGAAGATTTCATTCTCTCTAAATTCTTCAAATTCTTCCTTTTATTGGTGTTTTTATCATCTTATTTATGTATTCTAAGAACTAAAATTACTTCAAACTTACCTTCTCGGAAACCAAAATAGGCACCTCTCTTTTAAATTCAAATCTTCCAACCAAGGATTATCATATTAGTGTAGTTCATTAAAGGTTTTCTTCGAGGAAGGTGAGGAGTAAATTCTATAAAAATTAGACTTATTTTAAATAATGGATCCTATATTTAACTTTCTAAATTAATAATGTTATTAAATTGGCTAATTAATCTTAGTTATTATGTCTTTTATGAAGTATGTTTAACTAAAATTTTGTTATATTACCATTAATTTGTATTAAAAGCTATTTGAATAAGGAAAAATAAATAATAACCTTCTTAAATGCAGCAATTCCTACTATTTTATTTACGATTATTTTTGTTTGATTAATTTAAAAAAGAGAATTAAGTGTATTACTAAAGCTCTAAATTAATCTTGAATTTATAAAAAAAATAACTTAAATTTTATTTTCAAATAATTCCAATTAATATTGATATAGGTTGCCTATTCATCTGTTAATTTTAAATTTTCTTTAAACTACTCTTCATTTTAAATTTCTACTACTCCCATTTCAGTGCTACTCATTTCAATTCCATCTAGATAAGCTTTATAAGCTCTAGCAAACTTCTCATTGTTTGATTTAATAGTCATAGCAGCTTTTCGGAGGTCGTATATTTGTTTGCCTATACAAATTAATATTATATTTTTAAGAAAAAATCTCAGGAGGTGTATTTTTTATTCACCAATTTATAAAGAAGAATCTTATAATAAAAAGACAATATATTCTCAAATAAGATTAATTGATAAATTTTTAAGGGATAAGATAATCAGAAACGACAGATTTGAGGAATCACTATAAAAAAAAAATTATAAAAAATGATGAGTTTTTAATTGCTTTACTTTATAATATAAACTGAATTAAGAAAATACTTTCCTAAATAAAACATATAAATAATGAATTCACTATTTCACAATCTATGAAATTTGATATATTTACATTTTATTTTTTTAAAAGTATTTTATATTTTAATTCTTTGAAGAAAAACAAATAATATTTTTTATTTACTGATAATTAGAGGAAGTCTAAAACTAGGATCTCACAAGTTGATTTCCTCCCAATGATATATTATACGTTCAGCCCGATTTTTCAAAAAATTTTCAGTTAGCTTCTGTAAGGCCTGGACGAACGAGGACGAAGCACTAATTTTAATTCAAGATCATCTATGCATCATTCCATAAGAAGTATATACAAAAAGCTATAATCTCTTTATTTTGCCATCATGTAAGTTATATTAATTTTTTAAAAATAAAATTACTTAAAATTTAATGACTTGTCAGATTCTTTATTACATAAAATTACATATTTATATGCTTAAGAATCACTTTTACTGGGTATACATACAATCTAAAATAATTAATTATACCCTTTTGGAATCTTCAAAAAATTAAAATATCTTAATTTTGGGCAATTAAATATACCCCTTTTTGTCTTTTTAAATTTTTTATTTAATATAGTAGAAATTTTAATTAAAATCGGTGAATGGTTAAAATAATAAATGGAGAGTTGCAACTTCGTGTCAGTTGAAATCGCATATTCTACCCTTATCTGTAGCTTATTCGATAGCTCATTAAAAATTAATATGAGTTTCTACTTTAATCATCTTCCTAGCACCTCTCAGCAGTGAGAATTGACTCACGCATTCATCTTCTTCCTCATCTTCATCTTCATTAAAACTTGTATCGCTTATAACTCTGAACTGAGGGCTCCCACACAAAAGTTGCAAGAATGAAAAGTTCTTAGAATTTAATGTGAATCTAATGGCATAATAATTATTTAAATATGACACTATTCAACTGTCACTGATTTATTCCATTTTAATTTAATATCTAATTTAATTCTCTTTTTTATTAAATTCTCAGCTATAATAATTTGTTAACTATAGTTAATATTTAAGAAAATAAAGTATGCCAAGAGTTGCAGAATTCACGAATAATGAAAGCATAAAAAACAATTTTTTATAGATCTCATTCTAAGTTATATATATGCTAAAGGCTTTTTATTTTACTAATTCTTACTCTAATTTTGGCTTCTCAATACTGAAATATATATCCAACCATGGTACAAATATAGAAATTAAATGGTTCAATAACACTAACTCTACCTAAGCAGACTTCTAAAATGCTTATTTATCAATATAAATTCATGCGATAAGAATCTCTGAAAAAGGTTTGCATTAATATTATAAAGGCATCATTCGAGCTGAAGATCAAAAAATGTTTAAGTAGAGAATGAAAAGCATAAGCTAAAAGTACAGAATATAATAAAACTAAACAAAGGATATTTTTGTTAGAATAAATTGAAGGAAGTTTGAAGCAAATTCTTTTCAAAATTTTTGTAATTTTGACATTCTCAATATTCTATAATTATATCCTTCCTATGTTAAAAAAGATTTTGCTCTAAAGTAATAAAAGCTGGAGTTTTAGGCTTATTAAGATAAAAAGAATTTCATTAAAAAATGCGTGAGGAGAAAATAGCACTCTCATGCT
>JAJKFJ010022513.1:0-156617 GCA_027382625.1 Tetmemena sp. SeJ-2015
ATCGGATCAGTATTTAAAATGCAGTTCCTTACATTACTTATAAATATATGAGTAACTATCAATTAAAGTAAGATAATTCAAACTCACACCAAAATATATAAGTTGAATATTAAGACTCTGACCAATTATTGAAACTGATTATTTTAAAAATTTGCAAATTCAATAGCAATTTAATAATATTCTTTAAATATAAAATTGCATTAAATTCTTTTTTTTAGAAAATGACTTCTACTATAAATTTATACTCACAATATTGGATTCCTATAAATATTCTCACTTTATATGTTATTGAGCATTTACTTAATAGCAGATAGGGAATTTTATTTTCCATATATTTGAAGTTGCAATATATTTGGTTTTTTGTGGCAAATTTATCCACAAGTAATAAAATATATACTATCATCCTAGCCAAACATTCACTTATAAATTTTAACTATTGAATGTTAAAACTAATTAAATAAAATTTAGTTGAGAATTTGATTAAATCATTGATTATATGAATATTGTCAAAATAGTTTTATATCCAATTTTTATTTCATTTAATATTGTGACCCCAGCATTAAAAAAGCAAAATGTCACTTTTTGAAGAGTCCATAAACTGAAACTGAACTGGAGTGGAAGCCTGTTACAATCCTGAGGATGTCATCTCAGAACATGAATGTGACTGTGTCAAGAAACGAATTCTCAAAAAAGAGTGCCAAACTTCAACAAATCTAATGGCATCTTCCTCAACTGTTTTATAAACTTCTGAAGAGAGAACTTTAATTTACTTGCGAGAAATGAAGTGGTCGTTATATTTAGCCTGAATTGAAAAGCCATTTCTAAATTAATAAAAGAAAAAAATACTAATGAGAGAGCTTTACTTTTATGCAAACTTACTTAGTTTACTCATCCAATGTAAACTGGAAAACATCAATGTCTCCTGCTACATCTTTCCAAAGACACAATCCTATCTAAGAATCCAATATCGCTCATGAAATGCTCAGCAGTAGAGAGCAAGACAAGCATCTCAATTTTCTCAGAGCTCAGATTCAGGGAAGTCAGCGTTAGCTATGAGTTCTTAATTATATAAATTAGTAGGAGTTCAAAGTAAGAAACATCAAAGTACCGGAAAAGAAGGAGATCAAGTGGACTCCAGTCGTGCGAGGAACTAATTTCCCACTCCTTATAAAGTAGAAGAAGCTCAACTATTCTACAGAGTACCTGCTCAAATCGGAAAAAGATCCAGCTATTTTGAATCAGCTACCTGACTCTAGATACTCAGCTTGCCTTTAGTGAAAATTCAGAGCTTAAACGATCTCAATAGTCTGATTTTAATTTTTCTCTGTTTATTTTTCAATTAGAAATTTAAACAAAACTGAAAAAAACCCACTGCTGTTAAGAGGGGAACCTCTGCTAAGAATGGATTAGTTTAAAGCCCAACGAATTTAACCAGAAGAGGTCAACAGAGAGCTCAGACCCAATATTCCAATGAGTTAGATTTATCCATAGCACTTTCCTCAAAATCAACCAAATTTAAATTAAGAAAAGGGGGAAATTAAAGGAGCAGCTCTACTAAGAACAATACATAGCACATAATGATAGCCAAGGACATAAGTGTAAGCAGAGAGACTGTTTACAATGTCCTCAGAAGATTCAAGGAAGTTAATTAGCAAAGAGATCAAGGTAAAGTCATTCAAAAAGTAGCCACTGCAACCTTTTTAGAAAGGGAGCCAATTTGATAAGAGCAAACAAAAATTTGGGCAAAGAGAAGGCCCGGGCATCTTTCAAAAATGAAAAGCAAAAAAAATTATTCGGCTGGAGGAATCAAACAGAAGTGAAAAACGAGTTAGAGACTTTTCAGTGCCCAAATCCAAACGAGGTTTTTTTTAAAAAAATCCCTTTAAGTCCAGCTTCTACCCCAAAATTCGGCAAGACTTCTAAAAGGCCCAAACCCCAAAAATATAGAATCCATCTTTCAATGAGAAAAAAATTTTGGGTGAGGAAAACTGCAGCACAGTTTTTCAGAGGATTTCACTGATAAAAAGATTTTTTGGGGGAAAATTCAGGTCTGACCCAAATTGCCCCGAAGCAGTGGGGGCTTCGACAGTCTGTCATTTTAGAGAGTTGAGAGTAGATTCGCCCCAGCATAGGAACTAAAGGGAAAAACAAATGACATTCCCTTTTCCCTCTCACCTGAAACTAGGAGCAAAGGGTCGGACAAAGACAAGCGCAGGGTTTTAGAAGAGTGAAGACAACTTTTGGAAAGGGGCCCGTCAAATGCTGTGCAAGGTCCCCTTCAAAAGTGAGAGCAGAGAGAATCAGAGAGAGGATAGTAAAGAGACTCAGATAGTCAGGGTTAGATGGGGCTCACTCAACTTTTTAGAGAGAGGCCAAGGAACTTGACAGTGACTCAGCTCTTAGAACTCTTCAGCTCAGAACTAAGACAGCTCGTCAGACTTAGCTCTCACCTACTCCCTGAAAATCACCGACGAGCAAAACTCGAAAAAGTTGAGCATAGAGTAAGAAGTTTCAGTTCAGTTTGAAGACTAGAACTCGAGCAGAAAGGTTTCACAGAGTGTGGTTACAACTCAACAGGTCCTCTACCAGTTCACACCGCTGACAGTGAAAATAAAGCACTGCGCCTGAAAATTACCTCCACAAGCTGAAGCGTAAACAGCTAGAATTGAAGATGAAGCAAAGCTCTCGCCAAAGTTAGTTCTCGTCGACTTCGATTTGGTCAGTGACAGTCCAATACAGCGCAGCTGTAAGTAAATTTGAGAGTTGACTTGAAAGTAGAGTAGGAGGAGAGGCCAGGTCAAGAGCAAGATGACAAAGTGCAACAGCTCTACAGATCTATCGAGCAGCTCAAGATTGAACTTGCAGAGTTCTTGGGTGAGCAGGGCATGAAGATGCGTGAGCTCTCAATACGTAAGAGTGAGTACAAGTAGCAGAAGTTCTCTCTGAGCTTCATTGCTGCTATAGCCAAGACAAGAAAGTGAGAGCAGCTAGATATAGAAGGAGCATTCAATGCGATTCTCTTTGAGAACTTCATCCAACAAGCATCTGAAAGCGCTTCGCAGTAACGAGAGTCTTTGCACAAGAAGATTCGTTCTACTTAATCGGAGCAATGCAGTCATTCATTCGCTTATCAGAGGTACTTGAAAGCAGAAGCGATTCAAATGTTGTACGTGCTCTTCAAGCAGAGTACTCAAACGCAATGGCTATCCTTCGAACAGTCTTTCTCAAATTTGTGAAGCTGCAGCTCGCTCATGAAAAGATGCCTAGAAGTAAGTATAACTCGTCCTAACTCACAGAGAGAATCTATTTTCATCTGTGGCCGACGTGCTCTAGAGAATCGCTGCAAGCGATTTCAGCAAACTGTGGGTGCTAAGTTTCAAGAGGTGGCTCAATCAGGTTTGGAATCGTGTGAACAGAGTTCAGAGTCAAAATCATAAGCAAGCTTTTTAGAAATCAGCGATTCTATTTTGCATTTGAAAATGTCTTATGTAAATTAACTCTCTAAATTTATATTTAACGTGCGGGTCATTTTTTAAGGTAGATAAGTCTTATTCTATAGAGCGACTCTTGAGTTTTTCTGACTGCACTATTTTTAACTATTTCGTTATTAACAAAGCAGGACAGATTTTCTGCTAGAAAGGTCCATACCAATCTATTGGATGGAGGGGATATTTACCCTTTACTGATTGCACTTTAATTTAATTTTGACTATCATCCTGAATTCTAAAATATTTAATCAATTTTAAAAATAATTCTCATTTAAAAATATGCAATCATAAATAAATTGGCTAATTTTATAAATATTAATTTCCTCAATTGTTTAAATTAAAGCAAATATTTTATATTCCTCCTATCTAAAAATACTGAGTAAAAATTTTGCTTTAAATAATTTAAATTGCTAAAATTATATAATAATTTACAGAAATATGATAAAATGGAAGATTAAATTTATTAATTGGGAAATAAAAATTTATTTCATTGATTTAAATCAATTTATCTTATTTCATTGAGCTTAATTTATTTAATTTTTATAGAAAATGACCAAAAGATATTTCAAAAAAAGGAAATCATATTTTTAAAATTATAATATTAAAAATTGAAATTAAATATAAAAGAATTTTCCAAAGTTTAATCACTCATTATTATAGTTCAAATACGATTAGATAATTTAGTAAATCTACTTTATAAATATAAAAGTTTAAAGCTTTACCAGTAATGGCTCTTGTTTTAAATGCATATGTTTCTTGTACCTAATACATTTAGAATTTTATTTTTATTGAATTGATAATCCTTTTCTCTTGCTATGGTTCCTCCTTCTTGTCATTAAAACACTAAATATATTGTTTAAGTCAACAGCAACCAAACAAGATGCTGTGTGCACTAAAGTGCAAGGGAGAGCTCTCTGAACTTGAGCTCGAGCAAGAGCACTTCTCTGTGCTTTTAAATTGTCCACGCTAACAGTTGCAGAAGTCGGTTGGAGTTCTAAACTATCGAACACTCGATGCCTCCTCTGTTGTTCGCTTCGCACATGAAGGAGAAGACTTTTGCCAATGCGCAGTTTCGAATACTCCCCTCAGAGCCCACAAGCGGCCACCATCAAGGAAGTCCACAGAAACCTCAGATCTATACCGAACCGCATTTAGAACCGCTGGACGGTCGCCTATCCTTGCTCAACCTTGTGAGCACCACATTCTCTCACTTTGCTCTTTCTCAAGAACACACTGAGAAGACAGCACATGGCTCGAGTTTCGTATTCGAGGATAAAAGAAAACTTTAAACGATGGTCCAGCTCAAGAGGCACACGCACGATACCTTGAAAGGTTCCAACCTAAAAAGAGGAAGCAAGCCAGGACGCAAGCAAGAGGAAGATTGCATCTCATGAATCAAGAAGCCTTAGTGTACTGGTGTCGTAACAGTTTCAGCTAGCTCAAAAGCAAAGACTCCATCGCTTGAGAGTTGTAACTTGGAGGAGTGTGTTCAAAATTACCTCCACACCCGCGCCCTCGCTCACTGGCTAACTGCGAAAGCGACGAGACACTAAAACTTCATCACAAAAGAAAGAGTATGCTTACAAGATATTCTCTTCAGAAATACTTGTCAAAGAAAGGAAGAGCAGCAGGTCTTGAGTTTGCGAACGCAACTGAAGTGTGAGAGAAGCCGAGGACACAAAACTTGCAGTAGTCAGTCCTTCATCCCTTGCTCGTCGTTCTTATGATCATGATTACCACTCGCATCTCATCGCCCTTCCTACAATGGGAAAGATCACACTCAAGCAAGAATTCTCTCAGCACGCCAGGCGCAACAAGTACTCAGCTACTGCTCGTTCTCACTGACCTCGTTAGACGAGTGATGGAGTTGCATGAGTTGGGATTCAGAGATCTCAAGCCAGAGAACATCATGATACAACCGTTGAACCAGTCAGACGCAACTGTCCATACGACCTTCAAGAGAGTTGTAGAAGAGAAAACATTGAGGAAGCATCGGTGCAAGGAACTGCAGGCTACTTCCCATAGAGACAGACTTGGCTCAACAGTTCAGTGCAGTGGGACATTTGGTCTATAGTTGCAAAATCATACTTGAATGCGATATGAAACAGCAGGAATATCTACTATGTGAAAGTAAAGATGATGCAATATAATTCGCACAAGACATTGTAAGATAGACAAGGATAGAACCTTTGAAAAAGTTAGAAAGTAAATAATCCGGGATACTTTGATCATGACAATTTATTTTATCTGAGATAGAAGGAAGGCAGGTAATAAAATTCAGAGAAATGAGACAGACGTCAAAGGTCACCTTCCTAGAAGACTTTAGATTGCTGTTTAGGGTTAAAATTTAGCAAGATTTTCATTAATTATAATAAGTTAAAATGTTTAAAAATCTTAATTGAGTTTAAATTAATAGATTAGAAGAAGAAAAAAAATTATAAAGAAATAAATGACAGCTTCGTATCAGAAAATGGAGCTTTTATTTTTGCTTCTTTACATATAATGTAACTTTGATATGCTTTCAAAACTATATTAATATCTTTGACAAGATTTTGAAGTTATATTGGTTTAATTTTCTAATCCAAGAAATTAACTAACATCATTAACTTATTCCATACTTAACAAATAAAAGTTTTAAATATGGAATTTCCTTCTAGTTTAATGCTTGATGGAATATTAAAGCAATTAACATTAATTTTCTCATTATTCTCCTTAAATTAATATTTTTTTAATTGATTCACTAATTATCGTTTCATTTATCTTATTAATAATCAGGAATTAAGAGTTCTTTCAATATGACCATTTATCAAATTGAAATCTTTTGAATTTTTATAAATATATGAATCAGTTCAATCCTTTGATAAATTTATTCAGCGGACTCCAGCTTTTAAGCATCTTACATTTTTAATTTAAATTTTTATTAACAGAGTAAAATCCTAAAAATTCTATTCTAGGTTTAGCCACTTTGATAAGAGAACCGTAGGTAAAGTATCAAATATAATATTATTCGCTCAGCCCCGATTTTCCAATATTGGCTAGGAAGTCTGCTTTTACATTTACCAAAAGTTTTTAGCATTATTACTGAACTTTAAAAAGTAGCTTCAAAACCAAACTAACTTGTATGCTGATCAAGAACGTTCCCTATAATTGCAGGATTTAATAAGTCAGTGAATTACCTTTTTTTCTTCTAATTTTTCTTGTAACACTCGGCAGACTAGGAGCGCTTACAGTACCAAATTTTAACACAGATGAAAAGAGCTTTGTCCTTCGTTCATCCAGGCTTTACAGAAGCAAACTCAAAAGTTTTTGAAAAATGGGGCTTAACGTTTAATAATCATATGATCAATAGCTTTTGATCAATAAAATCCAAAGTCAGCCACTATTTTTTAGGGAGATATTTAAATATATTTTTCATGCTTTATTATTAAAAAAATTATTAAAAAGAAAAATTTTAATGAAATTTATTCTTGAACAAAAACTTAAGATTGGAGAAATAGAATTTTTTAAATAACACTTTAATAAGAGATTTAATTTTTGTTTTATAAATTATCCCAAGATGTAAAAAAGAAGATTTGATTTAATATAAAATAATAAGATATTTGAACTAAGATAATTTCAGGATAAACATTAATTAAATTTAATAAAAAATCTTAAACCTTTTTCATTAGTATTTTAACTAAATTGCATATTTATCTATATTTATAATTACGAGAGATTTATTGCTATTCTCTTAGAACTTGACCAATCCGTAAGCTCGCTCATTGTCATTGAAAGCAGTGGAACTTATTCTCTTTATCCAATTTTCACTTTTGATTGGTGAAAAAAATGCCAAAAAAGTTTATACTTTGACCATTGTGTATCCAAAACAATTAAATAAAAAATATAAGATGATATCCCCATTATATTGTATGAGATCTGATTGTTATATCGAAACCTTATATATTGAAAAAGGCTTTCCATTCCGTAGTGAATTAATAATCATCAGGTGCCGTAGTGTCATTAAAAAATTAAATATTTACAATATAAAAAGGGCACAATTAATATTTATCAATTTAATTAAGATTAGTGGATCGATTGAGATTGACCAAAAAGCTTCAACTATATGGCAGTTTTAATCACAGATTCATTCCTCTTTCTCTAGCCTACTTCATGCTGGGTAATCAAAAGTGAATTTGATTTATTTTTAATATACTAAAAAATTTAATGTAAAATAGTCGGTTGTAGGAAACTGATCTAGTAGAGACAACTTTAAAAAAGTGATATATAATATAGAGCTGTTTAAATAATATGATGATTTAATTTTTTAATGGTGGGACTCATTAACATGCAAATCTTCGTGAAGACCCTTAGTTTAGTTACTGCTGCTGATAGTCTTCCTCTTTAAGTCTTGGTATATTTCTCTTTAAATTTGTAGAGTAGATTGGTTTTGAAAGTTATAGTTGCTCAAGGTTGTTTTAGTTCTTTGCTATCTTAAATTGATCTGATGTTGTCAAAAGTATTCATTTTTATATTTATTCTGGTATTGTTTCTTGATTTCTGAAATTATCTTGCCATTTTTAGTGTTGCTGATTGCCCTCCTTGTCCTAGAACTTAGCCTTGACATTTTCAATGGTGTCTGAATGCTCTCGCAAAAGAGTGGTTTGGGTTGCTACTACTGCTATTGCTGTTGTTGTTGAGGTTGAGTACCACATTTAAATTTAGAGATATATCAAATTAAAACGAATTAAATATAGGTAACCCTACTAAGACTCGAACAGCTTCTATTTCAATAAGAAAACACCTTTAATTTTCCTTTAGATTCTTCACTATAATCTGCGCAACTCCGCTGCAAAAATTATTCACCAAAATTTAAATATGAAATTTAGCAAAGTTTATGTCGCTTATTGCTCTGAAATGAGCGCTCCACAAAAGATGTTGCAAGGATATAAAATATTCTTAAAATTTCATACTCTATCTAAGATTTAATATTTCTTGAATCAGAGACAATTTAATTGCCACTTATTAATCCACTTTAGCCTTAAAATTATTATTATTATTATCGGTCAAATACGTTTATGTGATCGATGGTTGAAAGAACCTAGTTGAAACAAATTTAAAGAGATTTATTACTTGATTATAATTTTATAATTTATCTATTTAATTTCATTATTCTAACAATCAAGGGTTAGGTCAAAAGTTAAATGTATGTTTGAAATGTGAAATTGAGCGAGCTTATAGCGTACTTGTAGTCTGATTCAGTTGGAGAAAAGTCTTAATTCTAGGTGGAATTAATTTTTAAAATGGAATTAATTTTAATTATACTTTAATAAACTAAATCGTTTGGAATTAAATTAGCACATTTTAAGTTTGGAACATTCTTGCAAACAAGAGCGTGCATTTGATCGGTAGGGTTGGCTAATATTTCGGGCCATGAAAATATTCCAAAGTTCAATCTGAGTGGGATAAGGATGGCGTATAAATTGATGCGAGATATTTATTAAAGTTGAATTCTAAATAATCAGTTGCAGTATAAATTGGGAGCTCGCCATATGATATATAAAACTAGAACCCATGAATCGGAACTCTCGTACCAGCCAGGATCCTTCTCATACCACGAGTAGCTTGAGCTTTTCCTTCATCTCGACAGAAGTTTCCACAGGGAGGTGAATGAACAAGCAGACGCAATGTGAAGCATGGCTCGGCGGACAAGAGGCACCTAGGCTGCTGAGTGTTTATTCCCTTTAACGATTGCCCGCTCAAGTGCATGAGCTATCTTGGCCGTGAGACATTCAAGCAGAGAGCAATGTGTGTGTAAATGCATATAGGCACAATTGTGAGAGACAGTCGTTTCCAATCTCTGCAGAACAGATAGCGGCCTACTTTGATGAAAGGATGCTACAAGTTGGGGTTACTATGTATCAGGTTGGAGCCCAGCTCATTTTAGAGGAGGGACGAAGGAAAAGCAGTGAGCATCAGTTTAGTATATCGAGCATAATTATTTTTCTAATAAGGGTTAAATTCACACATATCAATTTATACGCCATCCTTATCCCACTCAGGATTGGAACTTTGGAACATTTTCATGGCCCGAAATATTAGCCACCCCTACCGATCAAATGCACGCTCTTATTTGCAAGAATGTTCCAAACATAAAATGTGCTAATTTAATTCCAACCGATTTAGTTTATTAAAGTGTGATTAAAATTAATTCCATTTTAAAAATTAATTCCACCTAGAATTAAGACTTTTCTCCAACTGAATCAGACTACAAGTACGCTATAAGCTCGCTCACTTTCACATTTAAAACTTACATTTAACTTTTGACCTAACCATTGATTGTTATAATATTAAAATGGAAAGAATCATGGTTTAGCTCAATGATGGAAATACGCATTGATTTTAAAAGATAATAACGACACTTCTAAATTAAACTCCAAAGGAAATACTTCAAAAAAGATAGCATCTTCAGTGTAAGTAAAATAAAGGATTTATCTCTAACTTTTGATGTTTAATTCAAAAATTCTTATAGATGATTGCTTTCAGAACGGGATACTACTTTACAATTACTTTTAAATATAATTGAAATCTACAAATTCTAAATAAAGTAGACCACTTCATATTCATAGAGTAGTCGTCTTCTGCAGTTATATTAAAGCAATTTTTCGTTTTTGGTATTTTGTTCTCTCAGTCATCGATCACATAAACGTATTTGACCCATAGTTTAATTAAAAATATTCTCAACATAGTTTTTATCTCAGATTAGAATTTTAACCAATAATGATAGAGTTAACCCTCTTTTGACCTCAAATAAACTGCCCCTCGTTGTTCCTGGCTTCTCTAATGACTCTCATTCTGTCCTCTCTGAAAATACCAGCTCATAAAAATTCACTGCCTCCTGTTGAAGGAGAAGTTAAAATCCCATGTCCCTTGGAGTTACTCAGTACTTACTGAAATGGCACTTCAAACACCTTCTCCTATCGCAGGGAGAGTAGTACTGTCTATCATAGCCACCTTAGAATAATGACAATATACCCTAGAATACTGAACTGAAAGTATAGCAGCGGAGGATAGGTGTATTATTTTTTTATTAAACTGTAACTTTTTAAGTAAGCGCCTGAATAAAACAAAAGGTCAATAGGGGAAAGTTTAAAAATAGTTTTTTTCTTTAAAAAAATCTGCATAAGTCATTTATAAACTAAACTCCAAAGCCTTTATAAACCCCATAATCAATATACTTAGATAAATAGTGAATACACGCATTCCCAAAATTACAGAAGAGGCTTAATTAAGACAAGACATATCT
Source organism: Tetmemena sp. SeJ-2015 (assembly GCA_027382625.1). Classification (NCBI taxonomy): domain Eukaryota; phylum Ciliophora; class Spirotrichea; order Sporadotrichida; family Oxytrichidae; genus Tetmemena; species Tetmemena sp. SeJ-2015. The sequence goes on from JAJKFJ010022513.1 coordinate 10,771, forward strand.
CTCAAATATAAAAAAGGATCATCAGGCACCCTTCAATAATAAATCACTTATATTAAAAAATATGAAATATCGTATTCGCCTCTTCAATTTTAATCTTTAGTTGCGATGAAGAGTTAATCTAAATGTTAAAAATGAGTTGGATTTTATATTTCAAAAAGATTATTAAATTAAACAAAGAAAATATGTCTAAAGAGTATAAACAATGATTTCACTCATCAAAACTGTAAGAAAATACTATATAAATGAGTAATTTCGTTAAATGAAATAAGCTCATTAACTCGTTACAAATTAATTCACATCATAATAGTAATAGTAGCAAGATAAAATCACGCATTTTAATTGACAAATCTAAAGAGTCCTTAGATGATCTGATAGTCAGTTCAATGAGTTTATAGCCATGGACTAAGAGTAACCTTGGAATGGAATTATCTTAACACAGAAAATTGATAACACTAAACAACCTAGGTGATTCTTTATCTACTCATCAAGCTCTATCATATTTATTATATGGAATATTAATATAAGGTATGTAATTTTTTTTCGATTTTCGTAAATTGACATTTATAGATTTAAAAGATCTGCCTTGTCCTAATTAATTCTCTTCTGTAATTTTGGGAATGCGTGTATATCATATATAATGAACATGAATACCTATTCACTATTTATCTAAGTACATTTGTTATTAGGTTATATGCAAAAATATTCATGCAAAGCAAAGTAAACAATTATGGCTCGTAGACGGAATCATTCTCGAATAAGTTTTAATTTAACTAAAAAATAAATTATATAATTTAGAGTCAAAAGGATAAGTTTGGTAGCAGTTCATAAGTTGTGAAATTCTTATTTGAGTTAAAAGAATCATGAAGGAGTAAAATAGGACAAGGTGTCGTTTTCTTAACTTTTCAATTTGCCACATTTAACTTCTAATAACGAAATTCGAAAATTATTATTTTACAGATTCTAATCTTTATTTCTCTTTTGAGGGGAGGGACGGAAGTGCACCTTCACCCTTTTAATGATTAAAAAAGAACTAAAAAACATCAATTAAGGCCTTAATCGGCACAAAAGCAAAAAATTAAGAGTTTTTGCCCTTTAAAGTTCCTTGACGGTCATACACATTTACATTATTTCATATTTTTTCGGAAAGAAGCATTAAATATATTATAAATCAATAAAAGGAGCGTTTTTATATGATGCTGGTCTAATTTAAACCTAAAATAAAATTAGACCTTCATAATTTATAAATTATGCTGTTATTTGATTTCGAATATTCCTTATTAAAACTTAGCAACTTATATATTTATTAGAAAAAATCAGACAAGCTAAGTTCAAAGTTGATATTAGTTTATCTCTAGCTATATATATGAGGTCTTATTCTGATTTAAAGTAAAAATAAATAGCTCTCTCATATAGTATTTTTGAGAAAGAATCTCAAGTTTATTTTACAGATTTAGAATAGACAATAAATTTTTGTAAATTAAGTGCTTAACTTAACCATGTTATCTATGATAATAAAATAAATAAGCTTCACTCATCTTAGGTGCTGCTAAATATAGAGATATAGGAAGCGACAAATAGCTTTTAAGAAGAAAAATGTCATAGAAAATGGAAGAAACCATCAAAAATATACTTTATAAATTAAATAAAGATCTTTTTCGAATAATCTAAAATCATGAAATATGAACCTCAAAAACTCTTAATTTTTGGCATTTTTTTAAGCAATTTTTGACAATAAAAAGGGGACCGTCCTCCCTCTTTTATAAAAGAATAAATTATGGACTTTAAATAAATATTAAAATTAAGTATTATTTTTCAAAATAATATTCGTCAAATTTAAATTTTAATACCAAACTTGTGAATTAATATTAAATGGATCAAAAATTATAAATTTAAAAAGGATTTTATTTATTAAATGCTGAAATAGGGCTTTCAAGATGCAAAGTTTTATTATATTATGTATTTTATTTTTTAAATAAAAAGGAGAGAAGTTATAAAATGAAATAAAATAAAAAATGATATTATAAAAACAAAAATTATTTTGAAAATTAAAAATCTAAACAAATCTCTAAGAATTATTTATATTAATACTGGACTTAAATGCATACAGAAAATCTATTTGAAGAAACACATTAATGGATTATCATCATTAATATACAAGTCTCAAATTTACGATGAGGCGTAAAATCTTTAGAAAGAACGATTAAAATTTCATCAACATATATAATGAGAAGTATGTAAGCTTTGACTCTTTGTGTCTCTTTTACTACGAATATTAATTTTAATCTTTTTTTTACATTAATTTCATTTTAATTCTCAGATCATTTGCTTTTAAATATAACTAACCAATTATTTTTTAATTTTCTTTTTTCTTTTTGCGACATTTCAACATTTTTGCTTTATTTAAAATTGCCAAATTTAAGTTATACTTTCTGGACGCTCCTTCCTGGACAGTAAAATATTTTTTAAATGTAAAAACAAAGAGTATGGATATAGAGTATTTTTTTTCTAAATCTGATTCTTCCAGTTATAATGATCCATTTCAGCATATAAATCCACAAGTTTTAGTCCTTATTCAGTCAGTTAGAAGTTAGATTTCCCTTTTAAAAATACTATATTTTAATTTTTTTCTTTTTATTGTCAATTAAAACTCAAGTACTTTCTTGAAATATTGCAGCAATTTTTTTTATACATAATATATTTTCTCTATAAGCCTGCAGTAGTTAAGCATAAACATAGAGCTTTAGACCCTCCTTCATTAATTAAATCTTGGTTATAAATGCTGCAATATTTCAGGAAAGTACTTGAGTTTATTTTACCATAGTGAAAAAAAATTGCTTAAAATATAGATTAGGGGCATCTGACCACTAAATGACTGAGTTAGGACTAAAACTTGAGGATTTATATGTTGAAATGGATCTTTATAACTGAAAGAATTAGATTTAGTAGCTAAATCACTCTATAAGCATATATTTCTATAATTCATAAGAAAACTTAACTGTCCAGGAAAGGACCTCCTAATTCCTATATAAATATCTCTAATATTACTATCATGGCTATGAATCTAGTCAGTCTCTGCCATTTCTCAGCATCAATATTTACTTATTTATAAAATTTTGGTTTTTAGGTTCATAGCTTAAGCCTAATCTTAATCACTTATGAAGATAATTTTTTTAATTAATTTTTTAAATCACTTATGAACTAAAATATGTAAATTTATACATCTTGTATTTAAAACAAAATAAAGTAATTATAAAGAAAGCTTAGTTTAAAAAAAAACTCTGAATACGTTTGAGAATGGAAGCTTTGAGATTTAAGAAAGTAAATAAAAAAAATAAATGATGCTCAAATTCATTATAATTTCAATTTATTCTTACCATTATATTTTTGATGAACAACTTTCAAAGAATAAATCGGCAGATAATTTAATTGAACTTGCCGAACATCCAGCAAACTTAGTTTTAAAGTTCAAGACCCTTAAAATAAGCTGGATAACCAAACATGAATAATCATTACAAGTCTAACTACTCTATTTCGGGAGATCTTCATCAACAAAATAAGGAAAATATTTATTTGAGTAAATCAAAATTATTATGAAATAAGTAGTGGGAATACGGTGTACCAGATTTGGCTCCTCCTTTTTAGGATGCTGCTCTCAAACCTAAAAAATAGTTTTAAAATCGAGGTGGAGGCTTTTTATCATAAACTAGGTAACTTTCAGCAACCAGATTCTTAAATTAAATGATAGGAGGTAAATCTTGGACTTTTTAGAATGATAAATAAAATTTTAAATTCTATTTTTAATTTGGATATTTTTATGATAAAAATATGCATGATAAGTAGGAAAAAGAGAAGCACCAGTTAAAGCTAGTGTTCACATAAATCTAAGAGGATAGGAATAATATTTTATTATAAGTTTAAAAATAGTACTAATGATGATTTAAACTTATTGCCAGTTTAAAATAATCAACTCGACGAATAAAAGCAGAGCGACTTCAATACTAAACACACCACTTCAAGGAGATCCATTCTAGTCATTATATAATTTATAAATAGAATTACACTTACATATAATAGTCATAAATAGCAGCTCAAACAAAAATCTTTTGAAATTTAATCATAGAATTTCCTTTTTAAACAAAGAAGCAGAAGAAGGAGTGTTTACTTAAAATAACACAAATTTCAATTCTCGCAGTGTAATCTTCGAAGAGTAATAAACTGATAATCTCAATGAAAAATCTACTCCTTCTCTCAATCACATTACAAAAATAAATTTCAATGCTAGACTGGATCAAGACCTCCTATAAAAGTATATTCAGAAGCACCAACATAAAATAAATCTTTAGGATCCTAGTAGCAAAAATTAAATCTAGTATGGAAGTAACCTTAAGGAAAGAATTAGAGTAGCCATTCAAATTCAAATAATCTCTAAGTCATGCCATTTCAGGTGAGTCATATTCAGCCACTACCAAGACTCCAAAAGTTTCAGAACTCTGAATTAGAATTATTCATAAAGATAGTAAGGTGTAAATCTTTTATATGAATCTGGTCCTCACCATGTAGATTATTAAACCAACAGGGTTTACACGAAGAGGATAAAATACATTGACAATTAGCTTAAGTTTCTTAACGATGCAGGCAACTAATATGAAAAATTCTAAGACACAGATATCAAATTTTATACCTTAATCTCCATTATTTTTTTAATTTATATCCCATAATCTAACTTAAAAAGCTCTGATTTATCTTAGCATGAGAGAGCAAATCTGTAAGGTTCAGATTTAAGGTAAGATTAGCAACTTGAGAGTTCATTCAGGCGGTCAATAAAGATGATCGATCTAGATTTAAGCCAACTTGGTGCAATTGACTCTGGTTTAATCATGGAATCTAATGAAGACATGCCGAGCAAGTATTATGTAGGCAAAGCCTAATAGGATAAAGCAAGCCAAGGGTTGTTCAAGAAAAAGGTAAAACTCTAGTTCAGAAATAAGACTATCCTAATTAGCGATCGAGATATCCTAAAAGATAGACCAAGAGCATATAGTAATACAACCCTTTAAGATTGAATTTCATATGTGACTATTTAAGCATAAGAAAATAGATATGAGCTCAAAGAATGTGAGGCATACTCGAAATTAGACATAGCAAGGCTTGACTCTCTAAAAATTGAGGGGCGATCTAAAGAGCTACTACCATAATAGGAGTATCACCTATTTTACAGGAGAATAGGCAAAAATAGATAACTAGGCTCTTGCTTAATCTCAACTTTAAGGGAAAGAGGTGAGGAGATAGAACTAGTATACATCGTTGTTTGGGCCCCAAACTTATCAGGAAACATTTTATAATAAAGATAGAATGAGATAACAAAATGAGGGGACTTAAATATAAGCAGGACAAAATGATGTTGAAAGTCATTAGGTACCAATTATAAATTTTGACTACAGCAACTTAACGAGAAACTTCATGAATGAAACTCTTATGAATATAGAGAGTTCTAATATTGCATATTTTTAAATAAGAGTAAAACTATTACTGAGCGCTAGCCACAAACAAGGAGTCACAGAAATAAGAAAATGACTCACTAAGGTAGCGGAAATACAGATCTAAAGAAAACATGTTATTTTCTTCTTCTCATTAATTGTAAAATTAATTATTCTAAAGTATGAGAGATAAGGCACTGATAAAAATGAAGTTTAGCATCCATCTTTAATCGTTACCGGAGCTAGAGAATAAATTTAAAGTAGTCCAAGCAGAACTACGATTAGATTTAAAGGGTTTAATTTTTAAATAAAAATTGATCGCCGTAGTGAGAAGAGCATCCATCGATTAGAATGTCCAAAAGGATGACTTCAGCTCCATGGCGATCTAATCAACTCTTAGCCTTTAAAATCAAAGAGGTCACTAGGTATAGCAAAGCTCAATCAAGCATCTAATTAAATTTTAAAAGTTTAAAAAGTGATATATAATTGCTGTAGACAACGTTAGATTACCTCAAGCTGAGTTTTTAATAGAAGTTTAAGGAAATTTTTTATACTTATTTAGTTCACTCATACTTCTTTAAATGTAAGTATCCTAGAGAACACTGCTTCAAGGAGCGACTTAGGAGATCTCTCAGCTACTCATAATAGAAATCAGATGAATGCCAATCATTTTACCCTCAAGAACAACTGTATTTTAAAATTTGTATTTTTAATTTATAAAGTATTAAACAACACTCTAAGGGAAAGTGCTGAAGATAAATTAGGCTTTATTAACATACATAGACTTTGATTTGAACTAAAACATTAAGAGAGATTCTAATTTTTATTTGAATATCTAATTTGAATCCATCCATTTTTTCCCAAATGATCTTACTAAGATTTTGTCAATTTTTCTCATTATTTTGAAATCATAAGTTAAGCTTTTTATTTTACTTTTTTGATATATTTATTTCCTCATGATCTTAAAATACAATGATTTCAGACCTAATTTTACTCCATGAACAAGCGCTTTTTCTTTGCTTGTTGCTTCAAAAATGAGTTCTTTTCCATTTTAGCAGCCTCTCTGCTCGGATCATTAACGCCATCTCTAAAATCAGACATGACCTCTTGAGCGTTCTCCCTCTCTTCTTTCAAATTACTCAGCTTGTAATTGTAAAGAGGCTTCAGATCTCCCCTTTCAACATAGTCTATTTCCCTCAAAAGCTGCGAAGTCAGATTTAGCTACTCCTAGTAAAACTACTCTTGAGTCTACTCCATCAGATTCAAAAAAATGATTAAGCTATAAAATGTTTTAAATATTAAGATGCTTGTTGATAATCTTCTTGATTTCCTTTTTATGGATAATCTCAGAGCACTCCGAAACTAAAGCTGAAGCTTGTTATCTCTGGATTTGACTCTGCTCCTTGTCATTCTTATCAACTACACTTGGGTATTTCTTGAGCCTCTCTTGAATTTCTTTGCTCTTAAGAGAGGGAGTGGCCTCATGAAACTGTCGATTGAATCTAGATGTGCTTGGTTAAAGCTCTGGCAGTTTTGCTCTGGAAACCTCTTCTCAAAGTTAAAAATTAATCTTCATCTAAGGATTAAATATTCTCCTGAGTGATCGAAAGAACGATTATTTTCAAGATTCAAGAAACTAACTTAAGCGACTGTCTTCTTGTTTTCTTGGTTTTAAAAGTCACTTTAATAAATGAATAGTAAGGGAAAATATAAAATTGATTTTGGAATTGAGATTTGATGATCGAGCTTAGTGTCAGGTAACCCCCATCTGATTGATCTCCTTCGTTAAATAAAGAACTATACACTTAAGCAAGATTATAGATATAGTTAGACTGACGCATTTTTTGTTTTGGCTTTGCTATTTTAGTGCTACTCTAAAGATTTAATTTTGAATAAGACCCACTCATTAGACTACTCTTTCTTCCAGTTATAAAAGTACTAGCTGGCTAGTTTTTTATTGCGGAGGGTTGACCTAAAGCTCTATTTTAAGAAATCAAATATAAAGCTAAGAGAGTAAGTGAAGAAGGATCCCTTAATATACCTTGTAGAGTGCGAGATCTCGAGTGTAGATTTTAAGAACTTTGATAACCATCAGTTAAACTTATTTGGGATATATTTCTTGATCTTAATTTTATCTAAGAGTTATTGCTAATCTATATAATTGAAATATGTAGCAACTTAAATCTGGAGCTGATCCTGAATTTGCAAGAGGTTAATTTTATTGTAGGCAGAGGGTCTATCGCTATGCTTCCTCTGAGTGAACTTAGACTTCAGTTGTAAATTGCTTCCATTGAGAGTATCAATCAACAACTCTATAGCTTTGTCTTCTTTAGGCTCAATGTTTGATTCATTGTGCAGATCTTCATTTGAATTATTTCCTTTGATATTTATTCAAAAATTAATCTTTATAGCAATCTATTTTTTGAGCTTGCTGCTTGATCCATTTTTAGCCAATTCCCTGATTTAACTCTCTCCTATTTTTATATAAGTGGACTGTAGCTATGGGTTGCTGTGAATTAAATAGCATCAGCACTCTTGTCTTAATTTTGGGAAATGCTTTTTGCAACCACATCATCATCTTCCTCCTCTTCTTCATCTTAATCTTCAACTTCTTGAATCTCCTCATCTACTTCTTATATGCTCTCTTTTCGCATCTTCTCCTCCCTTCTTTTCTTTTACTGCTACTATTGTTACTCCTTCTTGTGCTCAAGCATTTTCATTTGCAATTTATATCTTCTAACAATAAGGTGAAATGTGTATCATTTTAAGTTTATAATTTGAGTTTGATCGCTTTTTCACTATCTTCTCTTTCCTTCTAAATTTGCAAAACTCTTTCTACAATTGACTGCTATAACCTCTCACTCATTTCCTTCTGCTCTCTGTATTTAATGAAGGTAGATTTCCAACCTAGCTTTTTGTAGAAACCGTAGGCGTTCTTAGAATTAGACATCTTCCTCAAGTCCTTAATCAGCAAGTCTTCCTATTTGCTACCTGGAATTAAAGTACTTAACAAAAAAGACTTAATGAAAGAAGCAATTTGAATGACATAGGAACTTTACTAGGCTATTAAATTATTATAACCGTCCGGATCCTAGCACAATATAAATCCAACATATGTATTATTTATCCTCTTCTTGTCGCCTTAAGATTTCTATATTTCTCTTTCTAAGTGTTTCAAAAGTGTGCTTTGGTTTGGTGTAGCCCATTGGTAGATAGATATTCCCATTTCTAAGTGTTCTCTGAACTTTTTCGTCCTCAGTCTCAAACTTCTCTGGTTTTGTCTCGTATATATGATTCATCTTAGAATATGTTTCCGATGACAAATTTTGAAAATAAATCAAATAGATATTTGACTTTTTAAGTAACTCATTTTTATTTTTTAAGATGACTTATTTCTCGTGTGTTGATAGACTTCCGCAGCTAGGTCCATCTCCTTCTTTAGATTATCCTTGAATCTCCTTTCAGGGATGAGCTTCATATAACTATCTTAATTGCTGTATTCAATGCCATCTATCATAGTGGTTTTAGAGTTTTTTATAAAGGGCTTTTCTTTTTTTGGACTAATGTCTGTACTCTCTGCATTCATTCATTTTAATCAGGGGATACTCTTTCTATAAATATCGTGAATTAATGAAGCTCTCAAATAATTAAAAAAATATGTATGAGATCAAGAGAAAAGACTGATCATTGTCGATTTACCTAACTGGTCAATTATCGGGAAATTAAAATGATAATAGCAAGAAACGGAATGAAGAAATTGGCTTTAAGCCTGCTTGTATTGTATATTTAGATATAATCTATACTCTTCACTTTACTTCGATCTGATAAATTGGGAATAGGATTTGAATCGAATTTTTCAAATTTAAAATCCAGTATCTTCTGGCTCAGATAAATATTTGTAGATCTTTCCTTTCATTTATTTTAATGAATGCTTGCGATAGAATAGATTATTCATAGACAAATAAATTGAAGTTTCATTTACGTTTTAGCAGAGTAACTTCACCGTTATCATTGCCTGTAGCTAAGAATTTATCCTCTCTATTTACTTTACTTGAGCTTATTCCAATGCATTTGATGCTGTCCCCCAAGTCGTTTCTCTCATCTACTATTTTATCTCTACTCCAGTCATAAACACTTGTAGAACCATTCTCGTATGTTAGGACTATCGAATCTTCGTCTTAAACTGCGTTAGTGACTAAACTAGATTGCAAAAATTTAACGACCACAAAAAATGTTAAAAGTCTAGTGAGTCCAGTTCTTTGCCTTGAATCATGCGGCCACTCGAAACATCATACATTTCCATCTCGTTGTTGTAAAAGATAACTAACTCGCTCTTCATTTTGTGATTAAAGAGCACTTGCCCCGATTCATACTTGCGATCCAGTCTAATGGTTGAAATAACCTCCGAGGATCTAAGATCTCTAGAAATAACTGTTCCCTCCGTATCTAAGGAGGCAAGGATGTTCTCATGAACTGCAGCAGAGACAATTTCCTCCTCATGGTCGTACAAGATTACAGGGTTGGAAAAGTTTGATTGCTTCAAATCCCAAATACGAAGAGTCTGATCACTTGAACAAGAAATGAGCTTGTCCTATTCAAAAATTAACTTGACAAGTTTATACATTCGCAAATAAGACTTTATTGATTATGTCATCATGAGCATTAAAACTTGTGATAGTAGTCCCAGTCAAGAAGCTAAATACGTATATGCTATGATTCTGAGCAGCCAACTAAAAAATTAAATGACCAGATAATAAGTTTACAGCAAATGAATCTTAGGAGCTCAATGAAGTTGCAGTGTTGATACCACTCTGGCAGACAAAGAAAGCTTTTTTGGTTTGACAGTCTCTTCCATCTATCATTTTAATGAATCCATCTAATGATGTCGTAATGATTTTCTAAGATTAGCTGTCATTTTCATAAATGCAATGGATTGAAGTTATAGCATCCTTATGAACTTTCTCAACTTGTCTGCTCTCGAAATAGCTGATTTCTTTAAAGATTGACTTTTTCACTTCACTCGAATCTTCTTCAACTTTGGCCTTCGTTTGGATCTAAGAGGAATCATTCCCATCTCGTTAGCTCTTCTCATCTTGTACAATCTGCTTAAATTTTTAGTCAAGCTTTTACTCTTCATGTTCTTAAATAACTGCAGTAGCTGTCGATACGATTGATTCATAAGTAGCTGTGAGGGTCTTAGGAATAACCTTGGAATACTTTTGAGGGTGAGGCTTCCTAAAGAGTTATCTCGGTGTTTGACCAAACTCAGTAATTTAAACCTCAAATGCTATTCTTTGAACTGGATCAGTTAGCTTTTCAAAGTCGACGCTTCCCTCGTAAGTCAAGGGGTGAAAGAGGTTGAAGTCATCTATTGACCTCTGCTTGCAGCCAAATATCAAATCAATCCAAAGATGCAAGTTATTGGAAACATATTCACTCTCTAAAGCTTGACGCTACTTCCTTAGAAAATCCTCAGGAGAGCTTGCCCAGCGAGGAAGTTTAGCAGCATCCACTCTTTTTCCATTACTCCTCACTCCGAAATCTAACTTAAGCTTGTTGATAAGAAAATCAGGATCTTCCATATAAAATTCAGGGATCAATTCCTTGACGTTTCCAGGATTGGTATTCACACTATCCCATTCTTTATAGATTCCTTTGAAAAGGCGATTGGGGTTATCGAATTTACCTCCTTGAAATTTGATCATCCATTATGGGTACTGTCTTACAAGAAAGCCTATGACGTAACCAGGACAGCTGTAGTGAGTTCCATAAAGATATTTTTCTCCCTCTGGACACTCATTGTATCTCATGATAAATTCTTTCAGCCTTTTTTCGTTCAAAGCTCCAATAGGCTTTGATAGATCTCGATAGACTTTTGGGTCATTGAGGTCAAGGTTTTCTGATTTATAGTCCTTATAGAATCCAGGGAAAGACAGGGTATTAAGTTATATCTTGAAAGGATCTTTAAGCATAAGAGTTCAATAAAAATATCTAAGCTAAAATTGAAAAAGGATTATGATTATTCAAAAGGAGAAGATAGTCAAAATTAGAGAGCTATCCATTTACCCACATCTGAGTGTAATCAATAACAGATCTTTCAGTTGTAATGCAATCATCACTTACTAACTTTCTTAGCACTTCATAGAACTGATCGCGCTCTTCTTTTGTACTGAATGTTATATAGAAACTCTCCTTTTTGCTTCATTCATAGAATTCAAGAATTAAGAAATTAAATTTTGCTAGTCACAAACTCCAAGCCTATGTTAAGGAGTTTATACCTTCTCACAAAAAGCTCAGTGATATTCTTTATTTTGAAGTTTACTACAGGCTTTGAGTATATCTGATTGCAGGGTTGAAAGTATATTCTCTTATTTGTAAGATATAGTAAGCCATCTATTTGAACCATGGGGATGACCTGCCTCACTTTGAATTCTTTGGGCAGCATTGACTTCTCACTTACTGATTTAATTCTCGTCTTATCGAAGTTATTGTTTGAGAAAAACTCTGAATTTTAGAAGAACATCTTTAATATAAAATATGAAGTTCATTCAATTAGAAAATATTCAAATATAAAAGCTCCAAAATATAAGCTTAATCTTGTCTAAATCTTATTCGTAATGGAAAGAATTCTTGGTTTTAAAAAGTTCATAAAGTTTGAATATCGACTTGTAGAGTGTTTCTACGCTTGAAAACTGAATATTGATCCAAGTTTCGTAGACCTCGGTCGACTTCATATCGAATTAGTGGTATTTATATGGCTTGACAACGTTTTAAGCGGGCACTTCAACAATCTTTTAAGTCTACAATCTCAATGGTAATTTGCTTTTTCCCACTATAGAACTTAGAATTAACATCTTAAAGATAAAACATCTGCCAATTGATTCTTGAAGTTTCTAACTTACCGAAGCTAGGCTCTTGAGCAAAGTATTTGAAGAGCAATTTGTAGATAGGCTGCTGTGAGTCATTCTCTATCTCTAGTATGATACTCCTCGAGCAAAAGTGCACGAATGCATTTGCCTCCCTAACAAGAAGTTAATTAAACCAATTGTATTATGTATTTATCAATCTGCTCTAGCTTACCTGTACTCTTGGTAATGAACATCAAAGAAGCGGACTTGCCCAAAGAAGTCCTTGATGTATTGCTCTCCTTCCTCTAGATAGAGTAAATCAAATCGCTTTTTAGTTTGTCCTATTCCCAACATTTTTATTGATTTATCACTTAGTAGTATTATTAATTTCACTTTCTGTAAATTAATTTTTGCAAATATACAACCCTCTCATTCAAATCAATAGAAAAATAACACATAGGATTAAATGCTTCTCAGCATTTAATCAATGAAGGCTCCAAATTTAAAATAATAGTTTACTCATGTACCTAGCAAAGAGATTCCAAGTAAGTTTTTAAAATTAATCTAATGTTTTTTAATAACTTCTAATTTTTCAGGTTTTGGCTCAGGTTTTATAGTACTGGAAAGGAAAAATTAACTTTTCATATGAAAGTAATAATTTATACTTTTAAAACTATAAAGCAAATCTTAAATATTCCATTGAATTTTTATTTTGAATAGTTATATTCTATCGAGAGCAAGAACATCTCCATCTTTAAATTATTCACTTGCTTTGTGCAGTATATAGTTTTAAAAATAACCAAGAGTGTTGTGTAAAAAGTTGGTTGAGTTTTGAATGCTTTTCGAAGATTAGATTCGTTTGGACTTCGTTTAAAGAGGTAGACCTAAGGGAGCAAAGAATATGCAGAGTTGCAAATTGAGCAAGTTTGCAGCCACACCAACTATAGCATCATTGATGCTTGACTGCCTTGATTCAGATAAATAAGAACAAGGAGATTAAAATATAAACTTGGACAAAAATAAGAAATTGCTGCTTTTTAATCAGAATGTTGATTCTGAGCAGCAATTGACAAACAATAGAGATCAAAATTAAACTTTTTAAAATGAAGACACAGCTGTTGTACCAAAATAGAAAAGTAGGGGTAGAAAGAAAAAGAATTTAGAAGAAAATGGTTAAAATGTAAAATTAAAATGATAATCTTAGAAAATTCACAAATCTGTGAAGGGAGCTAATGAAGATGAAATAGTCTTCAGTTTACCTAAGAAAGCAAAGAAAAAGAAGAAGTAGAATGAGAATGTTTCTCTTCTTGCTCAAGGGATTTAAACTGAGTAAACTTAAAGCACTAAAAAGAAAAGAGTAGCGAAAGCAAATCGAAAAGTTTAAGAAAAGAGTTCTGATGGAGAAAGTTTGACTAAATAAAATATAGATAAGCTAGAAAAGATGAATGAGGATGAAGAGAAAAATTAAAAGGTTCGAGGTTAGAGAGGTTGAATAGCTGGATGGAAAAAGGAAAAGTACAATAGATATGATGGAAGTTTAATGAGAGAGAATAAAAGGCCTGATTTAATGAGATGCAGAGGAGATGGAGCATCGATTTCAACGGCAAATAGTAGATCTAGCTCTAGTGGATCATCTCAAGGAGGGGAAGAATAAAAAGAAGATAAGAAAGATGTTAAATTTAAAAAATAGAGGAAAAGGAAATAAATTCCAAAATCAAGTTATAATGGTTGTCTTAAGAAAGGCGAGAATGATATTTTAAGTGATTAAACTGCTTAAGCATCACCCTTACCAGCTAAAATTGCGATCGATGAAAATGAAATATTTAAAGAAAATAAAAATGTTCCTTAGGAAGATAATAAAGAAAAAAGAATTAAACAAACTGAAGCATCAAACCTTATCAATGACCAACCTTAAAAAGAAAAAGTCACTAAGGAATATAAAATTTGTATTCTGAAGGCAAATAAATGTCTTGAGTATTCATGAGATATGAAGGCTTCGTCTAGAGATCAGCTAAAGTATTACATTCAAAAAGCTATAAACTATTACAAAAAAGCTTTTGAATTCTCTAAAACCGAACGAGATAGAGCTAGGCTGCATATCATGACAGCAGAATGCCACCTAGAATTAAGTCCAAAGTAGTATGAGCATGATTAAAAGGGAAAGTAGATTGCCAAAGCATGTGAATAGATAAAACTAGCTCAAGGCCTTACCTCTTACTTCGATTCTTAGCTCTAAGATGATCTTTAGCATAAGGTGAAGCATTTAGTTAAGAAGTATCTTATTGACAAAATCAATGATGGAGAGTTGCTTTGTACCTCTTCGAGAACATTTTTAGACATCTCACTCCTAAGACTTAAAAGCTTATGAATTTTGTAGGTAGTGAACTTTATAGAAGCTACTATAGGATAGCTTCTGAGATAGCTGATTTTAAAGGGGATCTGGAAAATGCTGTTACATACTTGAATTAATGCAAAGTGATAGGCAAATAAATTGGCATTCAAGATCAGGAGATGATTAGAATAAAGCTTGAAGAAATTTAAGGAATGAGAAAGAAGAGGACTACAGATAAGAGCCAGCAAGAAGCGAGGAGTACTATGCAACTAGGTGATATGTACTGCTAAAGCAATCAGTATGAGGAAGCCATAATCTAGTATAAAATGGCTTTGAAATAGGCAAAGCACAGCACCTCTAATCTCCACAGCTAAGCAGGAACCTACGGGCTCCCAAAAGGTTTAAGAGATGGGGAGGTTGAAGCGCTCTGTAACTTCAAAATAGGCAAGATTTACTATGTACAGGGAATAGATCTAGAGAGAGCTAGGAGCTATCTCATGGATTTTCAAGTGTAAGTTGAAGTAATGACATCTAGTCATGACCAAGCAGGACTTCCAGTAAATGATAAAACTTAGCTATTGAGAAAGAGGAAAGAAGCAATAAACATTCTAGCTGAAATTAAAAAGCGCTTGGCTGAATTGAGAAACTAGAATAGTAGTAATCAGGAAGATAAGCCTCAGCCAGCCCAAGCTTAAAAGCCTAGAAGGGAATCATAGACCAAAAGTACTACAAATTAATCTAAATTATTTTAAGAGCAAGATTGTTTCAAACAGTTTAAAAATTTAAACTTGAAAAAGGAGAGAACAAACCTATTTAGTTAAAATATTCAAAATAAGCCTAACTTCTAAAAGATAGGCAAAGAAATTTAAAACTTTGATACAAGAATTACTAAAGTATTTGAATTCACTCGCTATCTCAAAGATACATTAAGAGAGATGACTTCGTAGCTGCCCTCACTAGATGACAAATTACGACATGGATAAGACTCTGGAAAGTTGAGGAAGTATATTCTGAAATATATTCAAGTTTTTCACCCTGACAAGCATCAAGAAAATAAAAACAAAGAGTTCTTAGCTATTACAGAAGAAATAACCAAAATTTTAAATATATACCTCAGTAGTATTCTATGAAGTTAATTTATTTTAATCAAGTTAAGTTGTCAATTCTATTGAAGCGAATATAGAATATCATTACAAAATTTGGAAAATTTGAGAAATATGGATTACTGATTAAGCCACTGTAATATATGATGAACTTAAATTGATAAAATATTTGAATGTATGATGATACATTTTGTGAATCATCAATATTTTATTCCTCACTCTAAATTCCAAATCAAGAATGTTTATTCCGAATATTGATGGATAGTCTTTAGAATAAATTCATTTTTAAAGATCTTATATAAACTAATTTATGAAAATTCTTTTAAAATTAGTAAATCAATCCTATAATTTTAAATTTTTGAATATTTCTAACTTCTATTACAAAAAAGCATTAGAAATACAAAGATGATTGGCATTTTGGGGATGAATTTTAAGTGAGAAAGGAGTATTTCCATTTTAGCTCCGCTTTCCTTTAAGATTTCCAGTTTTTGGTTGCTAGTTAAGCGCTTGCTTACCTAATGATGACATCATCTTTTAGTATAACTAAAAATCAAAATAAATTATGATTTAAATTTATTCTAATATAAAATATCTCATGATTGAATATTTATTAGCTGATTAAATCTGCGACTGTATTATTTAATTTGCAACTACTACTTTTTAGTTCTGACTTTATGAGCGAGCTAGATGCCTTTAATTTTGCTTATAATTTGTAGAGTCTTTCTAAAACTGTGTACTTATTTCTGACTCTTAAAATATTCTTAGCTTTTCAAATCCAAAAGTTTCATCTTAATGAGAGTTTTTAATATTATAGAAAATAAAGAGCCTGGAGAATGTGTGTGCTGAATATTCATTTTCAATTTTAGGTTAAATAAAAGCTGCTTATTGGAAGGCTACCAATATAGTAAGTAGATAAGAGAGTATTGCGATAATAATATTGTCTAGCATAAATGAAAAAATGGGATTCTTTAAAATTTACTAAATCAAGTTTTCAAAATTTATAGCCAACAAAAAGATAAATTCTTTCCCCTAAATATATAATTTAGTATAATTGCCTGGTTATGTTTTAGAAAAAATTGATTCCTTACATAGTCAGGGGTAGAATTTTTATTAAGGTCTTCTTTGACCTGAATTTGCCTAAAATTAGATATAAAAAAGATCGCTGATCTTGCACATTTTTTGCTAGATGAATTCAACTCCAATGTTATAATTTTAAGATAAAGAAATAAGGAATTATTTAATACTTCCTTAAAGACAACTATCTATATAAAAATTTCCACCTCAACTTGAAACATAATTTAACTTAATTTTTTTAATTTAAAATTAAGAGTGCATTAAAATTGGTTCTGTATTTATAATTTATTATATTTAGGATTCTTTGAAAGTACGACTACTCATAATTAACACCTTAATAAAATATCCGATTATTAGCATATTAATTTATTATTATTTCTTCTTCTCTTGATAAAACATGCAATATATTTAATAATTTAAGAATGGAAATAAATATAAATCATCCATCCACATTCATTATGAATGAGCTTTAAATTAATTTATAAAGTAAAAAATATGATAAGAAAGTGAATTATCAGAGAAATTAGTACAAACAACAATTGAAGAAGAGAATTCAAAAACCAAATCATTTCATTTTAAAATTTAACAAGCTCTATTTATTGGCTCCAACTGGATCGAGCTTAACAAAAGAATAAATTTCCTTAAAATATAAAATACAAATATAGGGATTTAAAAGAAAAATTCTTTTGTCAGAAAAAAACTTTAAGCAAAATTTATTAAGGATGTTCTAAATTATTAAGAAACTTATTCTCTTCTTATGCTATTAACCTTAGTGTATTTCGAATTTTCATTAAAACATTAATTATAGATGCAAATGAAAAGGCACATTAACCTGCCTTTAAAATATATTATTAGATGAATGAAATTATGTTAATGTCAAAAATCGAGCTCCTCGTAATTATTTATTTAAATCATCGAAATCATAGCAAAAGTTCTCATCCTACGGATCCTATTTTAAAATTGGATAATAGATTTCTATACTTATAAAATAAGTAAATCTTTTGATTATTTTTATTTTCTATTTTTCAAATGGAAGATCACTCTGATTGTACTGTAATTCACTATGAATAAGGCTCTGGCCCGAATCTACTTTCTTTATCTTGGACTTGCCTTGAAAATGCTTAATCTGTAGATAATTTTCATCCATTGTCTGATCAAAATTCAATTGTGACTCATTTCCGGATACTGCTCTACTTCTTAGAGTGGGTAGCTTAGAATTGGAGTCCTTCTTCTGATTAGATTTGAATGTGAAGTCGAAGTCTTTGCTGCCTTAACTTTTCTACTTCATTTTCCTTCTCTTAGATAGCTGTGGTTTACTCTGACTTTTAAAAGTACGGTTGAGTGGTTCTACAGTGCTATTAGGATTAGTTGTCCCAGCTTCCACATCCTCAACAAAAATCTAACCTTAGGTCATCTCAGATGAAATAAAAATATAAACCTACATTTATATAAATGACTAGCGTGGGATGACTATAATCTTTTAACTTTGCAAGTAATCCTCCAGAGAATTGTGGAAGTCAGATTTAATGGGCTCTTATGGAAATTTATCAGCCTTATAAAAATGAAATGAAAATAAGAATAATCTGATAATCTTAGTGTTCTTATAGTACTTGATGAGCTATTTTGCTAATTGGTTTACTGCAGAGATGAGGAAGTTCCAAATTATGAGTATTGAGTTTAGTATCAACTAAAATAAGACGAGTGAAATCGGCACAAAGCCAAGGTTTATCCTCATCTCATCTGAAATATCTGTCAAATATATTCCCATAAATAGTTAAAGTGAAGATAAGTGAGACTTAATAATTTTCATTCAATAGAAATGGAGAAAATGAGTAGCAGGTAGCTATAAATATCAATTCGTTGAAGACTACAAGATTAGCGAAAGTTTCTATCGCAGTAGGGTCGGAAGTTAAGTACCATCATAAGCATCACTATTCCACATTAGATGTGCAAAAGCAAGCACATTTGAGGATCGTTGGGGAGGGCTATCTAATTTACTATAAATAGTAATTTTATTATCATAAGCAATGAATAAACGATTCTTCTAGTCCAGTATGCGAATCCATAGGTTAGAATGTTTGAGCTTTCTATTCTGAAATTTTCAAATAACACAGACACCTTTTCAAGCCACTTTTTCTCAGATTCTACTTTGTAAGTTTTCTCTGTTGAGTTCAGAATCTCGGTGCTAAGATGCATAAAATAAATCTTAATCGCCTCTCTTTGAGACTCTCAAATTTGTTGATCTATAACCTCTTGTTGATAACATGGATACTGTAAAATGGAAGTATGGCATTTAGTGAGGTTATGATTATTTATTACCTTTAAATATCCTCTCTACAATTTAATTTCAAATAATTAGGCCAATATTGATATGAGTGACGACATAATATCTCCTATAGTTTCAAACCTCACCTATTAGCAAATATAAGAAAGTCATATTGAAGTATTACCTAGGAAAAGTTTATAAACGAACAAATTGTAAGCTCTAGCTAAGCCTCTGCAAAGAACCTCAAGATTTAGTTGAAAATAAGCAGCTCAAATATTTTGCGAGGTATATATCTGAACAATAAATGTTATACAAAGGAAATAAGTAGGATACCTTTTACTGGTCAGTCCAAACAGGTACAAGCTCAAGCCAAAACAAGTCAATAGAGTATTAAAGAATAGGGCGTAGAACATCAGTCCTAAATTTTAAATGAGATTAGTGGATCCATAGTTCATGAAGTCGAAATAGGGATTGAATGGCTCCAATTCGATATCATTAAAGTCAAAGATAGCGTTCGTGTATTCATCTGTGTCCACCAAATTCAGATTCACGATGTCATTTTAAAAATATTTAGAAGACTGAAGAAGCTCAGAGTGTTAGCTGGTAAGTTTATTGAAATCATAGGCAGGTGAGTAACCAATTAGAATCCTTCTATCATACCCCATATCGCTGCGAAACCTTGACTCAAATTTTAATTTTAAGTTTATTTGACTTCTAATTATACTTAGCAAAATGCAAGTTACTTACAAGAACAGGTTTATGGTGGAACTGAAACCAAAGAGTGTAATTATAGTGGCCTTCACAACTTTAAAAGATAATTTGACTTACGCTGCATAGTTTTGAGCATCCCACTCTGAACTTGATAGTTGGGCTTGAATGATTTTACTAATTTTATAGTCTTTAGGGATCTTGTGTAAGATGGTAGAATCGAAGTATGTATCCTCCTTTGAGAATGTAACTTGAATCGTGTCTAGATCTCTCTGAGAGACGGAGTTGAGTTTATCTCCAAAGTTAAGTTGTATCTTAAGAAACGAGGAGTATTGATCTACGATTGTATATTTGACAGTATAGGTCGATTGGGATTGAATGAGTTAAATTAGTAGAGTGTTGTTAAGAGTTGCTGATATATTGGGATAAATAAACATGCTCTTTTCGAATTGTATGGTCATAAGCCCCGTAGATGATATTTTATAGATCTTTGCCTTAAGATCTTATGTAGCTTTGGCTATCTTTAACTTCAGCTCATATTGCTGTTTAGAAGTTTCGTTGAGGGGCTAGACTGTCAACTAAAAGCTAAAATTAAGCTGTATTGGTTAAAGAGTTCTAAGTTGTTAACTTGTGAGATAGTGACTTTAATCTCGTAAGTTCCTGCATCATTTCTCAGATAAAAATAATTTAATATAAGGAAAGTCCAAGGCCAGGTAATTTACACTAACAATTGATGAAAGTTAGTTATTTAAATGTTAAAGGAGTGAAGGAGATGGTTTGACCGTCAAAAGTTGTGAAGTTTGAGTAAGGCTCTTTATCAGCCACAGTAATATAAAACTTTTTTTAAGGTAATCTGATACGAGTTGAATTCCTGATCTAAAACTTCTGGCATTTTGTAAGTGATTGGAAAGGTGCACATTCAATTAAGTTTTTCATTTAAGGTAAATATTTAATCTAGAAGTATGATTGTAATGATATTGCTAAGGCTTTGCGCAAAATATGGAGCCTGATTTTTTAACTTTCTGTTTATCAAAGCTAATTTTAAATGCAGATTTCATTCAGATGAGAAAAAAGAGATAGTCCAAATTTGAAATTTAAAACTTTAGAAATCAAGAGTAAAGCTATCAGTAGAGAAGGTGTAATTTCAAAATAAACAATTTGAATTATGCAATCTGCTTGCGAGCTCTTTCCTATTTTTATATATTTGGCATACGAACTCCTTTGTGGTGTTAAGCTTTGGATTCTAAGACTTAGTAATTGCCAGTTAGCCTTAAACTGAACAACTCGCCGAAATAAATTAAGAAGAAAAAGGGTAGAAGAGCTGAATCATGTAGTTGATGGGCTCAACTCCAAACCATATGTATTAAGCTGTTGCTTCGCTTGGAGTTACACTCACTATATCAAAAGTCGTTCCTCTTAATTTAATTTCATAAATAACTCCTAGAGTGCTATTCAGAGCTGTGAAAAATTTATATGGGAAAGATTGGCCATTGTTTGGAGCGCTGGTAATGGACATTAAATCTTCGCAAAGGTACTCATCCCCACTCAGATATTAAGCATTTAATTATATAGCAGATACGATAAAAATCCTTGCTGCTAGTTATTGGATGCTTTGGAAACTCCCGTATAGAAGTATTTAAGTTTACTGTTGCCAGCAGTCAATCTACTTTTGAACTGAGTGAAGTAGATACTGTAGGGAGAGGCCCCTCTCATCGCTAGAATTGCAAGAGTAACTGTAGGTTGGCCAGTTTGAGCAAAGGGAGGAGGGCTGCTGTACTTTACTGAGTAGATGTACTGGGGAGAGTTAAAATTATACACTTTTATATTCTTTATTAATGACTATTCTGAGTTGACTGGATCTTTGGACTGGAAAAAGATCTAGAAACCCTCTATGGCTGTTCCAAGGCCTGCGCATATGAATTACTCGCTATTGATAAATTAAATGAATTTGATGACATGATAACACCATTATTCAATTGGGAATAACCAATCCAGAGAGTTTATAGTAGTCTGTTAAATATTTAAATTACTTGGGCGGTTGCGATTGAGTACACAAAGTAACTCATCTCGCTGTTAATAAAAATAAGATTAGGTCTTTGGAGGGCGTTGGCGATGCAAAATAAATTATAGCACCCAAACAGGTACTGCTAACTGTAATCTATAGTAACCATAGAAGGTATGTTCAATTATAAAAGCAAAAAGCACATATTTCAAATAGAATTGATGTTTAAATTCCAAGAATCGTAGTTTCTCCAGCCAAAGAAGGCGTAACTTTAAACTGTGCCAGTAGCAGAATCAAAATTGGCGAGACACAGATTCCATTTATCGTTGAGTATGAAGTCCACTCCAGCTGCCCATAAATTTTTCTCAAATTTTAAATGGTTGTTAAAATTGGAAGTGCCTTGTTGAAAGAGTATACTGGCAAGAAATATCTCTCTGGTTCCTGGTTACCCTATCTCTTTCACCCATATTAGTGAAATTAAGTTCTTAGTAAATTTGGCCACTTAAGTCCGCCACTCTGATCCAGTCCTTGGTTGATAAAATATATATTGATCCACTATGATGAACATCTCAATAAAACACTTATAAAAGTTGATATTGTTCCCAAGTTTATGGATAAAGATAAAATAAAAATACATTATCTCTCCAGTGGCATCAGAGATTAATAAATTAAATTTCGACGCTCTAGTAACGATCATAGAGTGGTTTATCTCCCATGAAGAGAGACTTGATAACAGTTCCATCTGTGTAGTTGAGTGACACAAAGAAGTATCTGCTGTCGTAATTTTAGAAAGCAGCCAAGATAGTCTTGCTTGTGCTAACTTTTATGTTTCTGCAAGAAATTAGTAAATTGAATTTAAATATAGGACATCCAAATGCCTTGTTGGCTGTTGATAAAAGTATACTCATGGAACCACTTCAACCTAGTCTCCCCAACCACATTCAAATTAAAGAAAATTAAATCTATAAGAGATATTGAGTTTACTAGATTGCTCATGAAGTAGGAAAAATAAATTTAAAGCCTGCAGCTGGGTTTAACCAAGTGTCTGCGTTCCTGCCTATTCTGCCGCATACCACTACGTTATTTGTGTAGTCTTGCTACACATTTATTTTTTAAATCTAGTGAGGAGAAAATAACATACCAGTTGGAATTATCAGACTTCATGGAAATAGGATACTGATTTTAGTTGAAGCATTCTTGCGCCCCAACACCCTTCAGATTTATAAGATTCAAGATGAACATGAGCACAAGATGATTGGAAATAAATTTTCAATTTCACTGGCATAAGAAATATTAATCCTGTTTATCAAAGTGACTTTGAATCTAAGTTATATAGTTACTAACTACTCCTACCCACCCACTACCAAGTCAAAAGTCACAGAGAGCCACACTTAAACTTAATTACCAGCTAAAGTGCTATCACTTGTCTAGATTACTGTTACAAGTGTGTCAGGATTAAAGAAGAGAAATTTCTAATGGATTTGGGAGCTAGAGGAGAACACAAATGTAGTCTCCTTTATATAGACTAGAGTGCCCTCGTACCAAAAATAACTACTTATACTCATTTATTCTAAATAGTTTGGCATGTTTTAGAAGATAAAGATGGAGGGATCTCCTATGTAGTACTTCTAGTCTTTGAAATTAAATTAAAGAAGAAGCTGACGAAGGGCTTCAGATAGGACTCATTACTTGAATGGTTTTCATGATCAGGAACTCTACCTCGTCATTGGTTGCGTATTGATAGGAGTCTATGCTGAATGAAGAAAATAATTTAATTAAAAATATGTGCATGAGTTTAATGAGGCATTAACTTTGAAATGGTAGACTAAGAAGAAACTCATGTAATCGTAAACTTCTTAATTGAGGGAGAGTTGGTAAGGGCCCACTCCATCTATAGAGATCTTGGTCACAAGATAATCACCAGCTTGAGTGTCAAATATTTAGAGATCAAGCTAAAATATTTAGAAGCTATCAGTACAAGTTGAGATCCAATACTCAGCGATTTGAGATCTTAACATTTAAATTAATCGTTGAAGTGAATTTAATCTCTCAAAATTCTTAAATAAACTGTTAAACAAATCCTTAAATCTAAAATTAAATAAGGCTTTGAATAAAACTTCATCATCATTATCCTATTTTAATAGTTTATAAGTCTTACTATGTCAACTCACTTATCAGAAACAGTCTCCATTAACAGTTGCCGCTACTTTCATTCCATCTCTGCCTAATTTTCTTCTTCCTCATATCCGATATTAAAGCCGCTAGACTCTTACTCTTGTCCGTGATAAGCAACTCCATAGGCACTCTCCTCTTACTCAATTTATACTCTAAAATGAGTTATTCAATTTAAATTATGAGCTCAAAGTCTTATCGTTGTTTCAGAGCTTATAGTTAATGAGTATAATCGTCACTCTCATCCTGATAGTACTATATTTATTGTTGTTGCCTGTTTGCACTGGCGACTCTCTGCTTGCTCTGGGAGCTGGACTGCCTCACGAGGTCCGTATCTATTAGAGTTAGACTTTCCACTCACAGGCCTGAGGATGTTCTGCTATTAAATTTACTACAGCTATTCCAATAAATGAAGGAAAAAATGAATGGAACACACTAATTATACCATAACTTGCTTCATGTGATCATCCTGAGCTGCAACAGCAGAGTACTTGCTTTATACCTCTTAAATTACTTGAGGGTTATCAACTCCTCCAGCTGCCATTTGAGCGAACTTTCCAAGACTCTTCTGAGATTTCTATGATCTCAAAAGAAAGAAACATATCTCTCTTTAAATCATGTATGATCTCATGTCCATGAAGTTATAGTTTGAGTCTGGATTATTTTGCATAGCCATCTGGGCGTATTTGCCAGACATGGGATCCTCTGCCTCTTATCTATTTCCTGACTTCTGTCTATTATTGGACTTAGATCTAGCTCTCTCTGCTGAGGCCATTCTTTCAGCAGCTGCAGCGTTGTTCACCTTCATGTTACTTGTAGGGCGGAGAGCCATCACTCCAGAGATAGGTCTGCCCTTGAAGTTGAAATCAGCCCCACTAGCCATTTTGTTTTGTTCAGGCTCATCTGCAAGATTTATTCCAATTGAGGGCTTGCCTTGCATTCCCAAAGTGTATTGGTTGGAAGAGGTTTCCTCCTCAGGTGCTTCTGAGAATACATTCTGCGCTGATAATCCAAAACTTCCAGGGAGCATGATCATTAAATCGATAATACTCGATTTTTATAGTAGGGAGTACATTTGAAGCACTTTTACTACTAAGACTGAAGGTTGATGATCATTTGATCTAAGTTAGCTAGGATGTCATCATCCTTGTCCTTAAACTAATTGTTGTTTTGATTATCGCTGTCAAAATGATTATAGGCACCTGTTGATTCTGCCAGATTTATGTTGCTAGTATTATTCTCTTCCCCTTGAGCATATTGTTACTGCTTTTACTATTTCTCAATCTTTGAAGAGGCATAATTAATTATTTTTCAATAGAAAAATAAGATAATTGAACATTTTAATGGCATTCAAAGTTTGATTTTGGGCTCTTGCCTCTGCTATTTTGAAAGGATCATTGGTCTTTATGTTCTTCCTCGACCCCTGGCTTTAGAGAGGCTTTACTACAAATGATAGATACTTATAAACAATTTAATTGGAACTTAGTAGAAAAGTTTGATTCTATCTTTTCCAGCATAAATAAATTTATAAAGTTTATTAACTCTGTACAGACCATATTTTAATACTTATTGTGGAGATAAATTTGAAAATGTGAGTTTTAGCTAATTTAACTTGTGAGAGAGTGGAGTTTATAAGATTTAATTCAAATTATTGAAAACGAAATGAGGCCAAGCAGTCTGAGGAGAGACCGTCAAAAGCAATTTAACTACATGACATAGGAGGAGCATGAGGCAGAACTTCGCAAGCAAGTAGAGGAAAAGAGAAGGCTTTAATAACTTGAGAAGGTGCAAAATCAGCAAGGAGATACTCAATCACTATAAGAACTATGCGCTGGGGGCAGACGACTACAGCGGAGAAAACCCAGCCTACATGAAGGACCTAGATGCTTTAGTTCAAAGAAGGGAAAGAGAATTGGGAAACATAGGCGCTGGCTTAGGAGTAGGCATCGGCGGGGGACTGAGAACAAACGATGTCATAATGGGCGACATGAATGCGATAGTAAGAAGCAACTTGGCTGTTCTGAATAAGCAATAAATATTTTAAGGCTGGAGGTCAAGCTGGACCAGCATTGATTGATAGAGTAGTTTAGCAAGATAGGAAACCATTCGACCTCTTTAATGACAATTTCATTCAAAATTACAAGCAGGAGCAACAGCAAAAGAACAATGAGAACATGAACATCATCAATATCATCAGATCAATCTATCTTTAAGCTAATTAGCGCACAAACACATCCATTATGTCAATAGCATCTTCGGAAATCCCTCTGGTGGTGCTTAAAATCACCCGAGTAGTCAAGGTGGAATCTCAGACGCCGAAAGTGAAAGAGAAAGAAGGCTTAAGTTGAGAGAGCTTGAGAGAAAGAAACGGTAAGAGGGCGTGAGCGGCGGTGACTATGGCCAGGTAGAGGCTCCAGTACAGACTTAGTAATCGAAACCGTAGAGCTACATTTAAAACAACATATTTGGGCAGGCTTAAAATGAACCACAGCAAAAGCCAAGCTCGGCAGTTACTACCAACAATAACAAGAGAGATCAAATTTGGCAACAGAAGTAACAGTAAAGGTTAGGATCGCAGGAGGGTGCAAGAATACCAAATCATCTGCCTCCACAGATTAACCCAATAGTGGGTACTCCAAGCTCTCAAGTTCAGTTACCGATATTCCAATCATAGGGCCTCGCACCAATAAATAGCACCTATGAACCTATGATTGAGGGTCACTCGAGAATCGATTCAGCGAATTCGTTTAACAACGTGAGGTCCTCAAGAATTATTTCTCATATTGCAGATGCAAGAAAGCTGGATTAATCCTATAACTTGGATTAGAAATAAACCCCTCAGTCACTTCCACCCTCAAATCCTTTGCTTGGAAATGAAGATGATTTCATGAGGAAGAAAAGGGAAAACGAGAAACTCATGCGTCAGAAAGAGTATTAAGATTTCTTAAGTAAGCAAGGCGGAGGCGGTGCTTAGAAATTCTCTAACATAAGCCAAAGTGAACAGAACACTACTCAGATTTCATCAGCTATGCCCTTCTAGCTCATAATCTAGTCAAAGACCTTCCCAGAGAAATCATCCATAAATTTTCATTTACTATAATCTTCATGATGATATAATTATCAAGAAGGAGTTTAAGGGTCAGGTAATAGCATCCTACTATAAGGAGGCTTAAATCAGTTAGGGATGAAAGACAATTCCACAGTAGATGAGAAGTTAAGGAAGCAGCGTGAGTACAAGTAATTCCTAGATTAGCAAAATCAGCAAAAGTAGCATCAAATGTAACAGTAAAAGGGAGGTGCCCCTGCTTCAGGCTAGGATAGAAAGAAAGAACTTAGTGATTAGATATTTGCAGAAATCATGAGCAATAGCAAGCAGAATTTTTATCAGCCAAGTGTCGGTGTTCAGTAAAATCAAGGATTCCAGCCAGCTATGAACATGCAACAGTTCTAGAATGCTCAATAAGTATTAAGATAACTGTATGATTACTTTTAGCTCAAGTTATAGCGCCCATGGATATTTCAGGTATGGGTGGCTATCCCATGTATGATGGACAAAGAGATCTTAGTCAAAATCAAGAAAGGAATATGATGTAGGATCCAAACTAAAATGGAGGGGCGGAGTCTTGCTAAAGAATCAATTGTCTTAGAATGATGAAAAGAAAATGGCTTTAGAGAAAAAGAAAGAGTACGCAATGTTACTCTAATAACAAATTGCCTAAAAGCAGCAAATTAATACAGAGCAAGCAGACTAAAGAGGTAGGAGAGGGTTAAAATTTTTTTAAAAAAAGTTTAGATTTTTATGAAAGGGTCCAGTAACGCTCTGGCCCAAAATCTACAACAATAACAATTTGTAAAGCCGGTTTTTGAGTACTAAAATCCTAATTCATCTCAAATACAAATTTTTTAATAGAGAATAAAATTCAATGCCCTCTTAGTATGGAATGAATCCTCAAATGGATCAATAATTTTAAGGTTAGGCTATTGGATTCCAGCAGCCTCAGTATTTTGCTCCTTAGTATGGGGGTGTAGGAATGGGAGATATTTCCCCTTTGAATAATTAGCATTAGTAATTTGGAGGTGGCATGTTTCCAACTGATATGGGTATGCAGCAGTATCAATAGTAGTAGTAATAGCCAATGAACCCTCCTCCTAATATGATGGCTCCTTAAATGCATCCCTCAGCTATGACTAATCAGGGCAATGACTAAGCAGCGATGTAAAAACTTAAACAGGAGGAATACAGAAGAGATCTTGAGATGCAAATTAAACTTAAGGAAGAGTAAAAGAAACAAGAGCAAATCAGTTAGTAATTCTTCTTATCGTGTGTGTATGTATGTACTGTCGATATAATTGTATGACTAAAAGCAGGATAAGGATTTTGCGTAGCTGCTTTAAAAAGAGCCAGTGAATAAACCAAGAGTGGGACATTAATTCTCATCAGAGCAACTTCAAGGTTATCCTTCCTAAGCACCGGGTGAATTCTAAAACCCTTATGCAGTACCATAGCAAATGTATCCATTAGGGATGCCAATCCAAGAGCCCACTAGTGCAGGCTATGCCCAAGTAGTCCCTCCCTCTCAACAGTCTAACTTTGTCAGACAGCGTACTGACTTAACCCGAGGAGCACAAGACTCTGAGCAGGAACAGCAAAAAGCACTGAGGCAGTTGCAGTATCAAGAAGAGCTGAAGAGATAGATGGAAGAGAAGAATAGAAAGAAGGAAGAGGAGAAACGTAAAGAGAAATAGGAGGAAGAGGAGTACGAACGCAAAGTCCAATATGAAAGAGACCTCCTTATCTAGAAAGAGCATGCTGAGTTGGTCAAGGACGGCAAGAGAGATCCTAATGCACCTTATCAGCCACCTGAAAAGAGGAAGTAGATTAGAAGAGATTAGTTTGAGCCCAGTTCCGAAAATCCTAATGTAGTATAGAGGATTTAATTAGAATCAATGCTTTATAATCGGTTATTTGGATGAATCCAAGTGTCAACGGGATAGAAAATCCTAGTAATAGTAGTTAAATCGGATAAAGCAATGACCCTTGGTCACGTCCACCAGCCGTAGGTCTTGACAAGGGAAGCTTATTTGGCGGCGATAAGAAGCCAAGTATTGGGCTGGACTTGCCTATGAACAATAGAAGGGAAGACTTATTTGGAGCAGGCCCATCAGCGCTTCCACCTTCTTATGAAAGAGAAATTAAAATATGCTTTATACTTTAATTAAAATAGGCTTCAGTGATTAGGATAGATTTAATCCGGCTCCTTAGTTCTAGCCTCCACAATCTAACTTTGGAATGGCTCCTTCTCTTTAGCCCTCTTTCCCTACTAGCCAGCCTCTTCAATTTTAGAATCCTTATAGCTTGAACTCTCTCTAGCCCACTCAGCAAGCCTCAGGTGCCAGTAACAATAGCATAGTAGATGAGTAGTCGAAGTTAATCTCTATGTATCAATCAGCCCTCTCCCAAATTCTGGAGATCAAGAACTAGTTCTATGAACAAGCAGTCCATATGAATGAAAAACTCATCAAGGAAAGAGAGCAGCTACTCGAATATGAGAAAATGAAGCAGCAGTAAAATCAAGAGATTCAATCTCTACAAGCTGTCTACCAGCAACTTGGATCGCTATTGACTTAAAAGCCAAACTCAAATCAAAGCAACTTTGGTGGACCTTAGATTGGCTAGAGCATAAACCCTATCTTAAATCCCTAGATTTAATCTAATCTCAATAACCTCATCCAATAGCAGAAGGCAGACATCTTGAGACTCAGTTAGAGTGGAGGACTCAATCTTAACTAACAGAGGATGTAGATGCAATAGCAATTTGCACAGCAAAAGATGGGAGGTATCCAGGGAGGTGGTGGTTTCATGCTGCCAGTTATAGATGAGTCTCAACCCAATATCCTTGAGCAGTCTCTATCATCGGATACTAAATTTGTCGTTGTGCCTCAAAACAAGTTAGCTTAGATCGCAAGTCAAGCCAATAATTTATAACAATTTGATCAAATAAAAGCTGATTATGATAATTTTTGATAGGTACTAGCTCTCTAACATCGGAACTAAATTTGTGTTGCCTAATCAATTAGCTTTAAAGTCCTTCCCAAAATTTTGGTGCATCAGTTTCATATCTGAACTTCACCAGCCTCAACTAGGTTAAGCTCAACAGACACTTAATGGAACTATGCTCAAATCCTTGGCTGGAAACTCTCAATTCATTCAAAACCCTAATAGTGCTGCTACTCAGATATAAAATCCACAACCTATTCAATCTAGTGGTACTCCTCAAAAATTGTCAAACCTAAAACCTGTGCTCCCTATAGGGTTGCATTCAAGGCCTCAAACCTCCACTCTTCCTCCTGAAACTATTGTAGAAATGCCAAGAGAGGAAGATGACTAAGTGAACCAGTCTCGCTAAGGATTGAGTCTGAAGGAGCAGTCATTGAAACAACTGATACTCTAGCAAAGTGAGCAGCAAGATCATCCTGACTTCAACAGTAGAGAATCCTCGAGGAGAGGAAGCATGGAGGATGTACATAGAGCAGCAACTGGTATGAGTGGAAGAGCTATCGAGATAGACATTTAAAACCAACAGGAGTCTCTGAGAAGGGTAGAGAGTAAGATTTCAAACTCTAATACCATCCAGCAGAACATGATCACAAATACTAATCCTCTTGGAAACACAACAACCATCCAGGAGAACATGCTATAGATCGAGAATATGCTGAACGGCAGAGGCAATTCAACTTTGACTAAGCCCTCGCAGTCAAATCTCTTACCTTAGCAGCAAACCCCTCAGAGTTAAATGTCTCAACCCTTGAAAATGACTATGCAACAATAAAACTTAATCAGCCCTAGTGGAAAGACTCAAGGCAACTTTAATTAAGCAGGAGCTACAGGTTCTTCCTTCTTCAACTAAACTTACTACAATCAAAAGCTCTAGGAATAGTCCTAGATGGAGGAGCTTCAGAAATAGTTGATGAGGATATTTGGCAACACGAACCCTGCTGCTCAAAATGGTTAGGAATAGGGCATTCTCGAGTAGATGCAACAGAAACCAGCGACCCCTCTACTGAACTAGCAGCACCAATAGTACGTAAGAGAAAGTGCTGACTCAAACTAATATGGGTATTCTTAGACACAGGCTAAATAAAATTTACAGAACCAGGGCTACTAGAATCCTTTATAGAGAGCTAGTATGAACGAGAAGGTAGGGACTCTCATGCAAGACGAAAAGGATCTATTGATGAGAGACGGCGATATAAATATCGCAGATTCTATGCCAGGCACTTAGTAGATGGAGTAGATTGTTTAAATTGCGAATAAGAAGTTTTCAAGCAATGGGTTTTATAATGGACCTGCTTAATACGATCCAAACATAGTTGATGAAACCAAGTACCTCCCAGATGAACAAGACTTTAGATAAGTGATATATTTTATTTTAGGATTGGTATTTGAAAGTGAATTAGAAGCCTCTAGAGTCTCAGAAATCAGTGAAAGCATATAACTTCGCAACCGAGTCAGATTAAAATGTTGGACCTAGTGAAATCAAGCCAAGAGTGGAGGATTCAAATGCAAACCTACTTCAAACTAACAAGACCAAATTATTTAGAAATATTTTCACAATGAATAAGTTATTTTTAGACCAACGATGACTTGTGGAACGATCCCGACTTGATACCTCCTCCAGTGGTGATGATGGGCAACGAGGATGACGACTACTACTTCCAGCCTCAGGTGAATTAGAGTCAGTTCAACTTCCATCAGTCCGCAGGCTTCAACCAGAGTCAGATCCAGGATGGCACTCTCAAGAACCTGCAAATGTTCAGTCCACCAAGCGACGACAACAACTACAATCTAGCTTAGTACGATGGAGAGCAGAGTCAAAGCCAGCAGCCTTTCGATAACTCCCAAAGCCAACAGTACTACCAGCAACTCTACAACCAGCAGGAGTAACAGCAATATTACGAGTAGTAGCAGTTCCATCATCTGAGGACTCCCTCTCAATAGCAGTAGCAGAGGCAATACGGGTTCTAATAGACTCCATCTCATCAAGTTAATCATCAGCAGCAGCAAATTCAGGAGAACACTGGATAGTTCAACAACATACAGCAGCAGATGATGGAGAAGACCCAAGCCAGTGCCATCTCCACTAGGATGCAGGACTAGATGAGTGAGAGGTCAAAGACCAAGAAGGAAAGAGACATCAAGGAGATGATGGAGGTAGCCCAGCTCATCCAGAAGGCAACTGACGCCACCAACAACTTGTTCGACAACTCCAGCAACTTCAAATTCAAGATCAAGCGAGAGAATATCAAAGAACCAGATTACAACTCTAACTAGACTCATTAGTAACCAACCTCAGCTCAATCCAACAGGAAGCCTCTCTAAAAATAATAGAGAATTTTAAATTCACAGACTACTAGCACAATTTCACTATAATTCAAAATACGATTAAAGATATAGAATATATTCCTCTAGCTCATTTCTTTTTGGGCATGAGCTAAGGTTTCTTAAACACGCCTTGTCCCTTTACTTTATCCGAGTTTACAACTTAATTAGTCTTTAAGCTGTTCGATTAACTATGATGTTGTGAGGGTTGGTCAAGCGTATCTTTAAATTGGTTTTGATAGCTTTATTTATATTGCGCTTAGGTATCGTTCTCATCATCAGCAGTCAGAAAGAATGAAGTTCCATCAGCTGCTGCTGATTCTTTAATTAAAATGAATTAACTAAAGGTTACTAATTTATTCTTGTTTGATTATGATTTAGGGATGTGAACTTTAATTAGATTCTGATTCTTTAGCATCATTATACCTACTATGTGGAAGGAGTTTGTCCTACTTCATCTCCAGATTCCTCTTCACAATTGCATTTTTATTGAGAGTCTCAGCCAAACTCTAGTCCTCATCTTCTTCAAAAATAAAATAAACCCACTCTTTAACTTCTGGCTATGTCAGACTGAAGAAGAGAGACTGATGATTATCTTCTTCCTTCTTTGTCACCACCTTTTAATAATCCTCTACCAGGTTCTAGCTGCCTTGTTCTCCACTTTAGGTTGGGACATGGACTGGCGATCTGAAACTTTCCTCAAACCTGGAGGGAGAAGGGGATATCTCAGACACATCCAACTTCATGCTCTCATCCATGGCTGAAGTGGCCTGCATCTTGAGTCGCTTTCTCTGAAGTCTTCTGTACTCAGCTATTTGCTTTTCTACTTCTCTTTGGCGCAAGTACATGAGTCTGAGTTGGTGGTCTTTGTCCTTATCCTTGAGCTCAAGCACTTTTGTCTCGTACTGAATGTTCTTTATCTTTGTAGAGAGTTCGTTAAATTCTCTTTCAAAAGCACCAATCTTGTCCCTCCTCTCTTTCTTCACGGCTTGGAGTTCACTCTTTGCTCGGTGGATCAAACCCTCTTAACGCTCTATCTCTTGTTGGGTGATTAGTGCTTTGGAATTCTGCTTCTTCGCTGCTATCAACTTCATTTAAATTATAAAAATAAGAAGTGCATTATAAAAGTTCATGAGTTTCTTGCTTTCTTATTCTTTACTCATAAGTGAGTAGTGTTGCTCTTTTACTATGGTCTGAAGTGCTCTCAATCTTCTTCTCTCTGCTTTCATCAGTTTAGATGCTTCTCTTTGTTATACATAAGAAACAAATACAATTATAGTTAAGATATAAAATTAATTCAACAATCATTTCTACTATATAAATAACAATTTTACATTAAATTATACTGCATTGCTTTTATTATAAAACTCTCATTTCTTTTGTAAGTCCAATACTTATCGAACTCATACTACTTTTGTCTCTCCTCTTCAAAAGCCTTTTCATGAACTTCCAATTCCTTGGTGTCCTTTGCCTTTTGCAGGTTGAGCAAATCTATCTCCCTCTTTATCTACCTTAACTAATGCGACTTCACTTTCAAGTCATTCTGCATCAAGTCTATTCTAAATCACATCATAATATCACATTTATGTAAATTACTTATTGATGTCATGGAACTCCTCCAGTCTTTGTTGAAAAACCTCCACCTCCCTATGAATATTCTGCTTCTATATAGCTTGTGCTTTCATCCTTAGCTCCTTTTCTGATATCAGAAGTTTATAGGATAACAATGACACTTACGCTTAATCTCCACAGTAGTTTGTGAGTTGTGCTCTAGTAAGTTTTTCTGTTTTCTTTCTTTGGCCCTTGCCATTTTGGTTTACAGATCTCCGATTATACCCCCAATCTAATCCTTGAGCTAAGTGTTGTAAGTGAGTAAGAGTTTCACACTCTCTGAGTTCTCTTCCCTCCTGAACAGCACCTTCTCTGCCTTCTCCACTTATTGCATCTTCTCGTTGCTGTTGCTGAGCTTGCTCTATCTGCTTGAATAATCCTATGGACCATTCTGAACTTTAATCTTCTTAAGGATTGAATTTGTAATCTGAATTGGCTTAACGAGTCGCACGGCTATCTTTCCAGACTCTAGATTGATCTTGGAGCTGACAGATCTGTCCTAACTCTAGGGCAAGGTAGATTCAGAGTGCTTAGAGTTTTTGCCGATCAAGAACTTGACAGAGTTGTACTGCTTTGCTTAACTCTTGAAGTTTGCATTCCTGCTGCTCACTCCAGACCTCACACTCAGAATTGAGTTGTTGTTCCTATGGCGAGTTGCCTATGGCGGCACTGAGTAGTCTATTGTTTAGTTCACCTTAGCTGACACTCCTTGCTTATCTTCAGCATACTAGAGTTATCAAGCAAGTTTTTTGAGTTCTTCAGAATCAATTCCATGTCGTCTTTCGTCTTAGACTATCGAGTGTTTCTCGTCTATTGTAAATACAAGTGAACAGTGAACTAATTTGGAAAATTTAAATGATTAAATGCTACTCAGGTTTCTCTCCTAAGTATATTGCGTTTATCTGATCGAGCAATGAAGTCTTATTTGCACTTGAGTTTCCCAATTAAGGCGTCTTTAGCATTTCATATCTCTATATCGATAAGCATACAGATGATTTAATATCTTTTGCTTTGAGTATTCAAGATTGAAGAATTTGAGCCAAGCTCTAAGTTATAATTTCTGTTAATGATGGTTGGCTGCTTGAGCTAGGATTGAAGCTTAGGAGTAGCCAAAGATATATTACTCTAGTCCAAGGAGGTAAAGCTCACATCTCTCGCATAAAGTTCTTGCTGCTCTTATCCGCTGCTTTGCTGAGCGAACGGGTTAATGATATAGTTAGGTCTCTATAAGGCCTTGTCTATACTCATCCTCATGCTATTTACAATCTCTCTGAGCTCTTCATCTTCGCCTTGGCTCTAAGAATCCTTAAGCACGATGTTCTATCTATCTCTACTGTTATTCATGCTCTTTTAATCTCAAATGTAAATAGCAAAATAAATCTAGAGGAAGTGGGTTTTAAATTGTAACCCTTTACTTCTCTCTACTTTTCATAGATTGTCTATACTGATTTGCCTAAGAGTTAAATGACTACTGATCGATTTAGATTCTACTAATTTCAGACTTGTAATTATTCATAGGAGATCTCTCTTAATTTTAGTAGTCTAAATTGATCGTCCTCTGTCTTTCTTGTGATTTCTTTTCGACTTCAAAGCTAGAGATATTCCTTGAAATGGGAGGAAAGAGCGAGGAGGTGTTGTTATTGGTTTCTCTCTAATTCTTATCATTTTATAATAGACTTGTATATCCTCCAGTGTTTCCTCTCGATTAGAGAAGGTAAGGATTAGCATTTAGAGTTTAATCTTGACCTGCGAAATTTCTAGATTACTCTACCTACACTTATTTTTGAAACTCCTCTAATCAGTAAAGCTCTTCAAGACTCTCTTGGATCTTAGATTTGGCTTTAGTTACAACTTTATTATCTCCTCCGTTTTAGTATTTTGAAGAGTAGTTTTTGTCTTAGATTCAAGAAGGAATGGCCTTGGGTGAGTTTTCTTCATCCATAGGCAGTTCATAGTTTAAAGATCCAAACGCCCCTTTTTTATTATCGCTCTTCTCTTGATGCTAAATTAAATAGTATACAAATAATTCATTTAAATTTTAAGATGAATTTGAGATGCTGATGGAAGCTTACGTTGAATAAATGGTTATTACTAACTTTTTCCATTAAACTTAAATTTATTTTACTCTATTCTCAAATCTGTAAAATATCATCAACTAAGGAGAAGGAATGGAAAGCGAGTGGTGATAATATTTGTTAGTGTAAGTGTAATATACATTATACAGGTTTACAAAGGAAGAAGAAGAAAGATAAATAGCTTTCGAGCAGCAGTTTTTAATTGTTGATAATATTTCATTCGCTTTACTATAGCTAGTCCTTCACGCTCACTTAAGAACAAAGGACAATCAAACTATACACAAATAAATGAATAATGTAGAAAAAACGCATTTAATAGAGTGTGCTTATTATATTTGTTGAATGGCTTGAATCTCCTGAGATGGTTGGAGCCGCAATGCCAGTCATCGAAGAATTAATTGAATTGAGCGAGTTCTGAGCCGAGGCCCTTAACTTTCTCAACTTGATAGGACCACTTAGAAACTATGAGCAGCTGCTGCCAGAATTCCTAAGCCTCCTCGTTGCTTATCAGCGAGTTCAGCAGAGGACTTGTTTTCAGCAACTTCAGAGCGCAATATATTCTAATAAGAAGTAAGATAGTAGAAGAAATATGTAAGTTTTTGTTGATTGATGCTGTGGCGAGGAGAGAAGGTTAGCAGCTTGCATAGTCAACCTTTTACAGAGCTTGTCTCATGATAAGCATGCTGAGCTCGTGCATCTTGCTGAATAAATCCTAACATTAAGTAAATTATTCTCTATTAAAATGAAAAAGTCTTGGTCAATTGAGGAAAACTTGGTCTTTAGTTAGTCAAGGATATACATTTGGAAGTCAAAGGCAGTGACTAGGTCCAACTGGAAACCAAAGGCTCTTAGGAAGTCTGATTCCGCTCTTAAGATCTCGCTCTGAGCGATCTGCTTGTGAGTTATCTTTTCATGCACAAGCTTGGAGTTGATAGGAATCACGTCCTAGAACTTGGAAGCCAGAAATAGTGAAACTACTCCAATCTTATGAACGTCATGGTCAGCGTAGATTATTTGGTCCTTGTTGAAGCGAAGATAGTTATCAAACATCAACTAAGCAAGGAACCAAGTCCTGTCCTCAGAGTTGAAAGAGCAGAAGCATTCTACTAGCCAGTCCATCATACGAGTACGATGAGCCTCAGTTACCTCATGACCTTCGAGAGGATTAGATCCCTTGTATTAAAGTTTTTCTTTCTCGAAAACAACAATTAAAAGACAAGAATAGTATGGATCATTAGATTTAGAAAAGGTTGTTCAAAATTTCCTGATTATTTCTTTCATAAAGTCTTTTCTCATTAATGTCTTTGTCAGCGATGAATTTCTTCATGTTTTACTTTGTCTTCATACTGCTAAGCAAAAAACTTTTGCTTTAATGTATGCTCACTACTCTATCAAGAGAGTTAGCTTCTCTGGGGCTATTATGAGACTTGCCTCTGTTCTTGGTTTGAGCAGCCTGAGCTATCTCCTTGAACTAATTCTGTCTCTGCTTTAGTCTTGGATTTGCCTATTGAGTAGAACTTGGAATAGCTTCCTTGCACTCTATAGACTGAATGTTTTCTCCTTGAGGCTGTGAAAATATCATCCAGTATATATGGGAATTTATGTAATATAATTTTACTGAAACAGAGCTTGAGTTCTAGTGGCAGGAGTTAAGGAGAATTCTTGGTTAAAGAAGGTTGCTGCCTTGGCCCTCATCAGGCAGTGTGGAGTGATTGTTCTAATTTCTCACTTGCTCGAAAATCAGTTTCCTCTGTACTTCTTGTCTATGAACTTTATTAATCGCACACACATCATCATTATTTCATAATAACTTATTCTAATTAAACTTTAGGCTGAAGGAAAAAGGATTGAGTGGTTGCGGCTCCTTATCTCTGGTTGTAAGATTAGGTAGCATAGTCGTGAGTAATAGTGTTAGAGGCAGCAAGGATATCTTGATAGATACAAAAATCATTCTCTCTATCAACTCTTCCAAACAGCTTCTTATGATGACCACTGCCATTCACAGATGAAATTCTTGGTGAGTTATTGTGGCTTTCACTGAGCTGTTTGGGCTAAACTCTAACTTGAGGCACGCAAGGGTTTCCATAGGGAGCTGAGATTATTTGCTAATGCTAATTAGTTTGGCTTTGGTTCTATTAAAATCTAGTTTCCTTGTTGTAGCCATAAGCACTTTGGTCCACTCTTTGGTAAGGAAGCTGAGCAGCTACTCTCTCCTTTGAGTTAGTGATGTTGTTAAGAATCATCTTGGTGATATCTTTGAGAGGGAGCTTGCTGTTCTTAGATTTGACGGGAGCTTGCTCCTTGACGTGTTTGCAGTACTTGGGGTCTCCACTTCTTTTCTAGACCAAGCAAATTTTCTCACTGGTCTTGTCTCTGTAATTAGAGTTGGAGCTGGGGGCTACATCTCTCACTACTTTGCTGTTTTGGAAAAGTATCTGTTGGTGGTTGTGAGCAGCCATAGAGTGAGTTTAGGTGTTCATGGTTGAGTTGATGAAACTTCCAGAGCACACTTGCCGTCCCTCTCCGCTTCCATGGGAACCAGAGTTATCCTTCACTCTCACTTGAGAGTTGTCA
The DNA here is from genome assembly GCA_027382625.1 of Tetmemena sp. SeJ-2015. Classification (NCBI taxonomy): domain Eukaryota; phylum Ciliophora; class Spirotrichea; order Sporadotrichida; family Oxytrichidae; genus Tetmemena; species Tetmemena sp. SeJ-2015. The sequence goes on from JAJKFJ010022513.1 coordinate 49,393, forward strand.
TTAGTTGTGCCTTGAGAAAGACCTGAACCAAAGGAAGCATCATCAATATCGTGAATTGTAAGTGGGGCATCAAGAATTAATGAGAAGTCTTTAAATGCCATATATATATTCAAGAAGAATGGATCTATCAGTGCCTTTCCTAGTAGGTTTTTATTGTGTCTTGAGGTCTCTAATCAAGAGAGTGGAGCCAAGTTAGGAGCTGTTCAATCCTGTGCTTCCAGTTGCAACTCCTCCCTGATTAGAAACTACACTCTTCTCATTGACGTTTCTTGATGTCTTCTTTGTGAGTAGATTGATAGTGTTGATTGCTAGACTCTGTTTCTCATTTGATGTGGATCTTAATTAGCTTGTGTGCAGACTCTATGCTTGCTTGAATGTATTAGGGTTGAAAGTTATGCAAAACATAATCAATATATGCTTCACTGAATGAAATGACAAGTTTCATTATAAATGTTATAAGTTCTAAGACTTTTGATCCCTGAGATGATGTCTTGGCCTTGACTGATTGTTTTACTGCTGCTGTAGATTATGAACTTAAAACTGCCTCTGAGCATATTCTCTGGCCTCTATTTGCAGCTGCGAGGGTCTCTCTAGGAAACTGAACTGCTGAGTCCTATCGAAATGGCTCTCTAGCATCTCATCCGAGATCTCTCTAGATTTTTTAAAGCTTCTTGAATCTCTAAGTTGGTATATCAATATGAAATGTTATATGTGTATGGTATTATGCGAGCATGATTTCAGATCAGAAAAATTGAGTGGTTATGATTTCAAAAAATGGTAAATGTCGAAAATTAATCAATTAAATTTAAAAATTAGCTTAAATAATTAGCACCCTCTTATGAAGAGCCTTTCATGTTTTATGTTCTATCACAGGTTGGGAATTCATAATTGGACTTAATTTCTCAGAAATTTTCTAATCTTCTTATAAATTCTTTCTTGGAAAATATTCTGGTTTCATAATGATGAAGTAGAAATGAGTTTAATTTTATAAGATGATGAAAGGAACTAAAAATAGAATTAAAGGGAATTTGGATTTGATAAAGAGATGCAAAAATTTATAGTTGAAGCTTTATTATAATAACATGGATAGAATTGTGAAAATATTCGCGTTAGCAAGCGCTTTGCTATTCGCATTAGTTACTCCTTAATGCGCTTTTACAAATCCAAATTGGTTTGCTGATCTTATAAAAAATAGAGAATTATTTGATCTGTATGAGACTGGTTATGACTTAGCATTTTATGACATGGTAACAGACATTATGTAATTAAAGTTTTTATTAAAGATTATATTATAAGACTATTAGAGCACAGTGTATTTTTCAGCATCAAGAGGTGGGACGACTAAAGTAATTTACGCATCTATGAGCACCTCAATGACCTTGAACTGGGCAGTCTACTATGGATCTGGCACCACTGCCACTGTTCGCTTTATGACTATCGATGAACTCACTTATAACTACTTCTATGCTACTTCATATAAGAAATTAAGATAATATGTATGCTGCAGGTAATGCAAATTCTCACAGCTTCAATGCTAACAACCCTGCCAATTAAGTCTTTGTGCAAAGAGTTTCTACAACTGATGGCTCGCTCGACTGGTCTGTCTATCTAACTATCCCACATAGTATTTATAAAGCAGGTTAATATTTGTCTACTGGGGTTTGACATCTGGAGCCAACTACGCAACTAGTATGACTCTGTCACCGGACGGAGGTAAAATTTTGGTGACTGCCTAAACCATAATTTAATATTTCTTGAAAAACATTTACCATTAGTTTGTTCTCTCATTATATTTTAGTAGACATCTTTTCAACCCACAGGATAGACAGGCCTGGCATCTGTCTTGCTCTTAATTGGGAGCGACGGTTCTTTTTACTGGGCCAAAACCTATGGCGACTTCTCCACCTTCTACTCTATCAGAGCTTAATTATGTAAAAATAAATGTCATATATTTTTTCTCAATGATGTAGCTTAATGCGTTTTATTCGACTCGAGAGGAGAATACTATTACGAATCTTATCTGTTCTTATTGATTTTAATGATATTAATCTTTGAGTTATGCCTTGATTTCAGCCACTAGCGTTTCTAGACCTCTAATGAAGGCAACTCTGCTGACTTCTACTTCTTACAGTGATCTGTGGACTCAAAATTTCGGAACTGCAACGGGAGGTGCTATCATGCCCACAAAGGGCATGAGCTTGACTCCAGATAACTCACTCATCATTCAGCCATTCAGCAACTCTAACTCAGACTACATCAATCTCTAAATAAAATTTTATAATGTGAAATGTATAACATGCAAGGAGGTAATGCTTAATTTGCTAATTAAATTTTTCTTTTCAAATGCTTAGTTCTCAGTGGTTTGCTTCTAGACATCCACAGGAGCAATAAACTGGTTCAACCATGTTGCAGATACAGCCAACTCACTTACCTCAGTAGATGGCGATCTGAGTCCTGATGGGACGCTCTATTACTCTCTTGCAACCAAATATCGATCATGTTTATTTTAATAGCAATTAGAGATACAGGGAGCAGCAAGAAACCTATGATCATAACTTTCAAAGTCCTTGATGGCTCTCGCACCAGTTTCTCGTATTATGGATCTGGCTCAATAACACCCGCAGCTTTAATAGTCACCTAGAATAATAGATTGTAGCTATTGATGACATTTAATTTAGAGATTGATAGTTGGAGCAACTATAGACAAGTCAAGTTCCTATGCTAAGAGCAGCTCGAACGATGATCTATTTGTGGCCAACTGGGGATACCTCTTAGCAGACAAAACATAATTAATTTAAGTGAAAATTATTATAATGTAATGAACATGCAGCGCCTTCAATTTTGTAAATTCGATGCCAGGCACTATGACTGTCTCACTGCTCTCAACAGCCTCGCTGCTTGTGCAAACTAATGTCACCCTAAACACCTATTTTATCAACCAAGCCATTTCAAATAATCAAACAATAAAATTAAATTAAAATTACTTTGATTTAGAAGATAACTCCAGTATCAGGTCTCACCTCTACAACTTCAAGCATCACTGCTACTAGCTTGTATTCCAAGTGCAGTGCCAACGATTTGATCTTCACTACATCTGTTTCTTCCTAAACCATTAAGACCCAGACAGCCTTCTCCCTCGTATAGACTTCTTATTGCTACGCTGGTTCGGGATCACTCACTTCCACCACATACACTTCCACTCTGATAGATGGCTCATCTCTCCCCTCTTGGCTCACTTTCTCCTCAGGCTCTCTTCAGTGGTCTGGCAATCCTTCTTATATAAAAGTAGCTTTCATTTTTTATGATGTTAAACTTCCTCTCCAGGAATTTATTACATAGCTCTAATCGGCACGTTTGTGATTTCAGGTACCACTCATCAAGTAGTCTAGGTGTGGTAATTTCAAAAGAATTAGAAAAATTTGTAAAGAGAATATTTTTTAAATGGCAACTGACCGTGCAAACAAACTCCCCTTAGCTTTAGTATGCAATCCCTTCCTTCAGCTAGAAGTGTCTCACACAAATATAGTCTGAATATTATTTGTGCTAAAGTGTGGAACTCAATTCACCTACTCTTTCGATAGCAGCACTTTCGGTGACTCTGATGGATATGTGCTGACCTACTCCTCCTCATCTTATGCTTCTTCCATTCTCAAGAACTTACCGTCTTGGCTCTTCAATTAATAATTAAAGCATCTCTTTATTTATTGAGATCATTTTAATGATATGTAGGCTGAGCTTTTCACCAACCAATCGAACATTTGCAGGGAGTGCTCCTGATGTCCAAGATGTAGACATTAAGGTTGTAGCCACTGACCCTTATGGTCTCACTGCTTCCACTACTTTCTCCATATCTTTAAAAATAAATTAACATATAATTGCTTCAATATAATAATTATTAAATTGGAATATATCCTTCACAAATACTGCCCCTGTCATAAACACACAGATACCAGACATGAGTATCACAACAGGCCAACAATTCATCTATAAAATACCTACTAACTTCGCAAGTGATGCTGATGGCCACACCCTCACAATCACAACTAACATAGCATCCATGCCTAATCTTATCAACTGGCTCTACTTCAATCCAGCCAGTTTAACTTTCTCAGGAATAATTTACAAATATGTAATTTATTCATCTTAAATAGCCACAACAAACATTGAAGGATCCTACACGATAACAGTCACAGTAAGATATTTTATTACTTATAGTTCTTATTATAGGTTGCTGATGGATTTACGGGCGGCACTACCACTGACAGCTTTGTCCTTACAATCAACTCTTATTTTGCAATTAATCTCTCATTCAATATATTTAATAAACTCTGTCCCAGTATATAACTATCTTTCCACTGTTCTACCATCTTCCTTCACATTCGCACAAGGAACGAACACTATATCTTTTGCTGGCTACTTCACAGACCTCACTCCCTCCTCCACTTTGACATACAGTATCTCCATGGCTAATTCTCTTCCAGTGGGATCTTGGCTCTCCATCAACTCAGCAACTGGAGTGCTCACTATCACTGCTGGTACTGCAAATGTAGGCTACAACTATATAGTCATCACTGCAACAGATAACTCTTCCGTTTATTTTTATCTTTATAAAATGGTAAATACCAATATAACAACGGAGCTAGCTATTCTGAGTTTACTGAGATCATAATAAATCAAGCTCCAACTTTGAATGGATCACTCTCTGACTAGACTGCAATTGTTGGCATACCTTACGCTTTCAAAATTCCTTCTACTGTGTTCAAGGACATAGACTTGCAAAACCTTACTATAACTTGCCAGCAATCTGGTGGGTCATTCAAATTATATTTCCATTATAACTCAATAAGAAATAAGATTGATCAGCACTTCCAGGGTGGTTGACTTTTGACACTTTGAGCAATCTTCTCTATGGAACTCCCACTTCCTCAGATGTGGGGTCTTATATATTCTAGTTGCAAGCTACAGACCCGTTCGTTCTCACAACTTCTTATGTCTATATGAACTCTATTAAAACATCATGAATAATTTCATCATTTGTAAACTTTGAGGTAGTTTCGAATAACGCCCCTACAATCCGCTCCGGCCAGACCATGCCAACTGTGAATCTGCGCTCTATGCAGGACTTCTCCTTTGTGATTCCTGATGCTCTATTCTAAGATGTGGATGGAGACAGCCTTGTGCTTAATTTGATGCAATCTGATGGGACAGACGTGCCCTCTTGGATGATGTTCTCTCCTGTTAACAGGAACGTCTACGGCTTTGCAAATGTCGCAACGAGCAAAACTTACACTATCAAGATCCTTGCTACAGATCATTCTATAATCTATTTCAGTATTTTCGCTTTTGAGACCCTTTCAAAGCCTCAGCCTCTGCAACGTTAAAATATTTATTTTCTCAAGTTATTTGTAAAACATTCACTCTGAACATCTTGGCTAATAAGGCTCCATTAGTGCTAAATGAAATTGGGCATGTGACTTCTCAAATGTTCATGTACTTCGAGTACCAGATTCCAGAGAGCATTTTCAGAGACGAAGATGGAGACTCGCTCACTTACTCTATGACTCCTTATGACCTCACTCAGACGACCCCAACTTGGCTTAAGTTCATTTCAGGCAACCGCTCTCTTAACGGCATGCCAAAGGACGCTGAAGGCTCAACTCTGATGTTTAAAATCTATGCTGACGATGGAAGAGGCGGACTCAGCTATTTAAATAGGAGATATTTATCTGTGCATGGTAGCTATCAAGTTTTGTACTTAGATGTGCAAGTGAACTACAACTTGGGCAAGTTAGTTCCGTTGATACTGTTTGGAATGCTGCCCCTAGCTGCGATCTTTGCATTCTCCTTCTCTATGGCTTTTGTCAAAGTAAACCTAACTCCATATCATATTCTTTATTCATATTTTTTCTTATTTTTTAATAAGAACTCTACTATATGAGTTTACCAACCATCGAGGAAGATAAGGTCATTGAACTTGCCAGAACTGCATCAAGAGAGTTCTCATCTACTAGTGGACCTGACTATGACACTCTAAAGAAAGCCCTTGAAGAAAAGATAAGATACAAGTAGAAGCAGCAAGCCCAAAAATGATCGAAAGAAATCTAAGACTCAAACAAGATATATCTCTATTTTTATATTCCAAATCTTTTATTTCATTGTTAGAAATAAATACTCAATTTAAATGTCATCATGATAAATACGCTGCAATTAAATTCTTTTTTCAGTTACTTATTCCTTTGAGAGAAATACTTTATTCTTAATTTTTATAATATGAGATTATGTGACTTCCATTGAATTGATTTTATTTGAAAAAAAATATTAATTTCTTCAAATTATCAAATTAAACTCTATTATTTCAATCCCATATCTCTTCAAATGAATCATCATTATAATCAAATAAAAACTTATCAATCAATTTATAGCTTATCTAATTTTGTGATAGCTTTGACTGGATTTATAGTTCTGAAGTTATTTTTTGTTTATTTTGCTTGCTTAGACTTTTCATTAAAATTAGTTGAATTAAAACTTAAAACTTACTCTTGGCCTTGACATTAGATATAACTATTGCTTGATCTTCTTCATCATCACCAGATTTAACATCATCATCCCATTCGTATAGAGTCTTCATCTTACTGCTTGCTCTCTTCTATTGTTTCTCGGAGTCTGCCTCTTCAAAAATATATTATGTTAACTTTAAAAAATATATGCCTCATGTCTTGATTGCTTGTTGTTACTTTATTAGCATGATCTTCTTCATCTTAACTGTTGCCTGGCTTCATATCCCCTAGCTTTTCCTAAGCTTACTGTTCTTATATCTTTAGGTTTATAGAGTGATTTGCACTTTCAGTTGTTTGCCTATCCTTGTGCGATTGACTTAGATTCTTTTTAAGATACAGACTTTTTTGAAGACCGCTTTGGGTCTTTGAGTCTATATTTTTCTATATTTTATCTGTGCCGTAGCTTGAACCATCCTAGTTCAGATTGGAACTTTACACAGCTACAGAGGAGTCATTCAACCAGCCCGCGTATTGCTTCTATGAGGACACCATTTGGTTATTAACACCTTCAGCTCTATTTTAAAGACTGGAGTCAACTCTTTTAACTGATCGTTTGCTCACATTCAATCACAAAATATAGATAGTCAATCAGTAATAAGTTTAATTTTTTATAAAATATTTTTAAAAAACTATGAGGGCTTGATTGAACATATTGGAAGAAGAACTTGAATTAACGCCACCTTCTCCCTAATTGCCAAGCGATGAAGAAGTCCCCAATACTCTCATTTAAAAAAAGTTAAGAAGCACAAATATTAGAACAACATACTTTGTGCTCAAGATTCTTAAGGAAGTTGTTATCTCTCTGTTAATAAATCATGGAGTTGAAGTCTTATTGATCACTCTAAGAGGTATTTTAAACTGCAGCTAGCTATTGATTCTTTGAGCTACCTCCCGTGTTCATGAAATTAAGACTCGACTGCAGCTCACCCTATGAATCATTTTCAGATAAGAAGAGACTGGTTCTGAAGTTTGAACTATGAGCCAGGCAGGAAGTTCTAAGCCATATTTTGCTAATTCAGTCTGTTCTTTGCAAAGATTTGATTCATTTGAAATGAAGATTTCTGTTGAACTAGCAGCTGATTATAATTTCACTAAGTAAATTAAAGATTCTTGCTTTGAGGGAAAAGCTAAAAGTTTGCACCTCCGATAACAAACCGAGGCCCTTATTCCTTCAAGCTAGAGTAGCTTTCAAGCCGCTTAATTGAACTTGCACTACTCATCATGGAGTCTAATGCTTCAAGATTGGGAAGTGAGGGCTACGAAGAAAAACTTCTTTCCTGTCTTATATCAGAAGCTTCTTAATTTATAACTTCAAAAAACCTTATTGTAAAAGTTTAATATAATTATAGTTACCAGATTCAGATTCAACCTTATCAACTCCATCAGAATAATCTTTCAAATTAAACTCTTTAGAGGAGAAAATTAAATCCTAGACAATTTGCTTTCTTTGATTTTGAAGATCTACAACAACCTCTTGATGGGTGTCAAGGCTAGTTTAACTTACTCTCAGCCTGGAAATCGTTAAATTAAATAAGTGCTTTTACTTATTAAATTGTTGACTTGCTAATTGTTTTCCTGCTTGAGTTCTAGCTTTTATCTAATAACTTAACCTTTCGGACTGGAGTTTATCTTAAAATTTGCTTTAAAATTTAATTATAAAGTTTGATTAGAGGCTACCTAAGAATTATATTTATTCCTTCATCTATTTACTATATAATTAAAAATGTAAGAGGTGTCTATTAGATTCATAGATTAGCTCTATTCTTTGATAACTATATCATTTTTATAATAATTTGAGTTAGTATTGATAGGACTATCTTTCAGTCTTTCAGAATGCTATTTCTTCTTTGAAACATAGTTGGCTGATTCTAAGATTCACTCTATGTTATAGTCTTAATTTCAGGATTTTTAATTTCTAGGTTGGCAAATCTATCAACCCCATCCTCTTCATTTAACTTATCCAGCTAGTTTTAAGGCTGAGTGAGTGCTCCTTTGTTTCTTAACTGATCTCTGCTCATGATCTTTGGCTGGTGGTGACTGATTGAATTCTCAAGTGCTTATTGCAGCTATTCTTAGGTAGGAATCTAAAGTTTAAAATGTAAATTCATAATCAAATTCTAATCAGAATGAGTTTACTTGTGCTCTTCGTTTTAGTGTTTAAGAATGCCTCTTGCTTGTGGTTTAGCAATCGAATTTACGCTCTAATTTAATCGGTTTGAAGATTTGAGCCTTAATTTTTTGACTTGGGTATTTGAAATTGGGGAAGGCCCGCCGTGTACTATTACACTAGACGTGTCTTATTCGTTTTGAGACATATCTATTGATTCAACCTCTCTTTACTAAGAAAGTAAAAAGAAATTTATTTACCTATACTTTACTAAACTGTCACTGAGGAAGCTCTAATCTTAGCTGTGTTCTAGTCTAACTGATTTTAACAACTATATTCAATAATAAATGTATAATTTATAAATCAAACTGATTATCCCTTCCTCTTGGATTAGTTTCTTGAATTTTGGAAACCGCCAAATTTTTCTGTAACGCTTAATCTAAACCTACTCGCTTTTCGTCATCTTACAAATTCCTTGAGTAGTTTTAAACTAGGGAAGAGTCTTCTTAGTGTGCAACGTTTAGGACAGGATTTTACTAAAGAGTAGTACTATCATTTGCCTTATCCATAGTCGAGGGTTGCATATTTTTCTCTTACTCTATAAAAGTCATAAGAATATAAGATAAACTAAATGAAATACTCTATCAAGTTTTACTTTTTTTGGGCGTTTAGAGCTAACCGTTACCTTCTCTTTGCAAATTCTACTTAATCTATAGTACTACTGCTATTTGCTTTTTGAGTGCTCTCAGTCTTTATAAATAGATCATTATAAATTTAGTATCCGTATTTTCTTTGGAGCTTGTTCTTGGTGTTACATAGGATAAGAGTTTTCTTGAATTTAATTCTTGGCTCCTTCTTAAGATTAGAATGGATTCTTTGCTTGCTCCCCATAAACGTACTCAACTTGAGTTTTTATTTCCTCAATTTGTGAGTTGGGTCTAGTCTCCCCCTCCAATATAAGTCTATTTTGATCAATAGCCCCAGCATTGCTACTCTCGTTCTGAATTTACTAAGTAGAGACGTCTGTGTTGTCGCTATAAGGTTGTTGTTACTCCCCAATAAAAGGTAAAATTATAAAATTAGAAGGCAATATTGTATTAAAATTAAGGTGGAGGGAATCTCTCATTCTGTTATTGCAATTGAACGATTTCCTTGAACTGGAGCATCATCCCCAAATAAGTCACCCACTGATTCCTATCTGCAACAGTCTTCGCCCCAAAAGTATACTCGCGATTCAAAGTCAGCAACGAAAAGGCACATGGGAAATTCTTTGAGCCCATCCCATCTGCCAAGATCGTAACTCTTATCAGCTCCTAAAGTTTAAGACTGTTAATCAAACATGTTCAATTTTAAAATGATAGAATCTTACCCTGAATGGTATTCTCGTTTACTTGCTGAACTCCCTATCACTGTATTGAAAGATTCCAGTCTACAAGTTTAACTCGCAGATCTTAAGCTCAAAAGACTTGAAAAGCTTTCCAGCTACTCCAATTCTCTTCTTCTTCAGCTGTCCAATAACTTTGGAAGCACCTTTCTGTTACAAGTTTTGTTAAGATTAAGCACTCATTTTGTAATACTTTTTTTTAAAAATAAGAATTGGTAATAAAGAACTTACAAAAGTTGGAAAAGCCTCCTCAAAAGTGAAAATGCGCTTAAAACTTGGCACTTGAACTTGGCTTCCATCCGCTGCGTTCTATGAATCTAACTAACCTTAAGATTAGTGTTAATTGCGATTTAAAATATTCAGAAGGTTTCCTCCATTAAGAAGTGCAATAAATTTAATTTGCAAGATTCACAAAGGATAATTAAACTATTGATTGGCGTTTGGCTGGTACTAATTCGACTCTTGGAAGATTACGGATGAGGCGTTATAGGTTTGATCAACATCATTATCTCCCCTAATCCCTTGAGTGACAAAAGAGGCACTTTCTTGAGCTGCGTATGAAACTTGTCCTTTCCCTCCTTAGCCATTATTGTAGAAGTTCATAAAATATATATAAAATCTACCTTAAGTATTCCAATAAGTAGAAGTTGATTTAAGGTTGCTGATGGGAATCTGCACTCCGATCTCTTGTATTCTTATTTCCTCCACCTATGATCTTATCTATGAAACTTCTGATATTGCCTCCGGCCCCAGTTTGAGATTTGTCCCGCTTTATCTATGGGTTAGATTCCATGTAAAAATGTAACAATACTTAATAATTACTCCATGGGGGAATAAGTACCCATCCTTATCTGGCTTTATTCATTTCTTTGGAAATCTCCATATGAATTTGACCCGCTTTTCTCCTAACCTCTGCCTTCAGCATTTTAAACTATATTTCATTTTATGAGAAGATAATTTTGGTGGTGGAAAGGAGAAAGTTGAAGGCCATTCTAGTTTTGGCTGAATGACTACTGATGATTGTCCTATTTTTGCATTTGCTCACTCTAAGTCATTTAAAACATATAAAATAAATGGTGTAAAATTTGAGAGGCAGATTGATTCTGATGAAAAGGTTTGAGTGAGCTGCTCCTCAGCTGTGAGTTATTCACTCTCTACTTTTGACTAAATGGGTTTGAGTTCTAATCAAAAATTAAACATATGAAAACAGTAATATAATCTTAGTAGCTATGATTGCTGTTAGCCTAATAAGAGTTTTGGGATTTTTAATTAACCGGTTCCATTGTTATTATTATAAGAAGCATCTAAATAAAAATTCAATCAAATTTAAAGTAGATAGATATTATGCATTCGATAATTCAGTTCAGTTGTCTATTAATTTAGAGTCAAAAGAAATAAAATGGAAAAATCTAATTTCATAATAGTTGCCCTCAAGGTACCTCAAGCTTTATATAGTAGGCGTATTTTATTTCAATGACTATGCTAACCCATATAAGAATTACTTACTATGGTATACTGCTCAAACATAACCTTTCCTCTTTTAATGATAATAGGTTTCCGTTTCATTTTCCTATTTGTGTTATTACTTTTTTCTTTTAGATTTGATTTATAATTGAGAATTTATTAAATGCTACAGATTTTGAAGTATCATATTTTTGCAGCAATTAATCGTGAAGGAAAAGCTTGAAATATGACGTGGTTTTCTTTGTAAATAATTGATTTATTGTTAAATTATTAATCCTTGTGATGAATTTAAATGATGCGACTGTGAAAGACTTTCTTAAATTGGTAAAAAGAACAAAATTAAAGCAGTGTGGATGTGTGTGTGTTGCTTTAGTCGTTTATTTCAAAGTCAATGCTATTTGTATGAGAATAGATTAAGTCTTTCTCTCTACTCATAAATCAAACCTTTCACTCATCATCATCTTCATTACAAATATGAATTCTCTGTTATAATTAGTTCAACTGCGAGAAGTCTCCTCTTCTCATCTGAAAGTTAGAGCTTATTCTTAAGACCCTTGGAGAACTTTTCAAGAAGCTGAGGGGCAGAATGATCTTCCTGAGCGAAGGCATAGCCACTGCGCTTAATGGTAGAAGTTCTCTTTGGCAGTTGTTGCTTCTCCAAGATCATCTTATCATAGAACTCTCTCTCTGCATCATCCTTAGCACTCTGGCGAGAGTCGCTAAGGTTTACGAAATAGTTGACCAGGTCCTAGCTGATCTTATCAACTGTGAATGTTAAGAAAAGCATGAAGAACAGGGAGAAATAGGTGGTTGGTTGGGTCAGCAGCATTCCAGACACTCCAATCAAAATTAGATTAATTTGTGGGTTTTGTTGATCAGATCTGAAGAGATTCTTATCTTGTCCATGACAGCCAGCACTATGAAGTAAGATAGAATGGACAGGATGACATTAAATAAATGGATCTCTTTAACTTATTAAAGAAGATGACGAGCAGCTCTCCCCAGAATTGGAAGATGTTAAACGACCCTAAGATTATTTTATTATGACGATGTATACAAATAATGAGATCTTCATATTGGCAATCATCACTACACCAGCATAGACAACAGAGCCTGCCAAGAAAAGTTTTATTACTAAAATACATATATTCTTTAAGGTAGCTTAATTAAAAGTCCGTTGTTGAGACCATCCTCATCAAGTCCTCTGTCAATACAGTATAGTCCAACGAACATCACAATAAGTGCTTGGAAGGCTCCATTTCCGAACCATAACCAGAAGACGCGGGTACCAAAGCATTGATTTTTTAGACCTATTTTGTAGGCGGAGGGTGTGGTTAGGAAGTACTCCTTTTCATGCTGGAAGTCCATGATAGCGTACCAGACTATGGGAACTGAGGCAAAGATGATGTTGTACAGCTGATAAATGATTGCCTCATATAAAGTTTGACCAGAGAAAGCTGAAAAGAATCCAAACCAGTATTAACAAAGAAAAGATACAAGCATACTTACTACTAATGATATTATATTGAGGAAGGACGAAGAGTGCATTTTTGTAGAAGTTATAGCACACAAGGTAGGCGTTTCTTCGATAGGCCTCTCTTCCATGCACGAAGAGGAGGGGCTTTAGGAATCTGAACTGCCCAATCACAAAGTCAGCGCTTCTAGCTGCCTGCTGTCCCCCCTAATCCACTGATACCAACTCCGACATGAGCTGTAGTGATCAAATTTACATCTTCTAAAAACAAGTCAGATCATGTTAACATCATTTGCTCCGTCTCCAATTGATAGTGTTGTCTTTTAGGGGAACCTGTCTCATCAATACATTAGAAATGACAAATTCAATTCCTGATCTCTAACTACTTGAACGATGTCAGCTTTCTACTTCGGAGAGACTCTGCAAGCAAGCACTACGTCAACCATGTCTGAGAGTTCAAGGAACTTGTTCTTCAGAGGTTCATTGCCAAAAATGACAGTCAAGGCTTCTCCAGCCACAATCAGAGCTTTCTTGCCTAAATTAAAGATGATGATTTTTATTGCAGATCAAAGATGATACGGCCTTTGCATCACCAATAGATTTGCTGATAGCTTCGTTGAGCTCGGGAACGCTCCTCTCAGTTATAAGGAATTAATCCATATTGTTATCGAGAAGTCCACTTGAGTATCCAATATTGATGGCTGTCTCCACTTTATCTCCAGTGAGAACCCACACCTTCACTCCAGCCTCTCTAAGGAAGCGAATGCACTCAGGCACGCCATCTTGAAGTTTGTCTTCGATGGCAGTTGAACCAATCAAATCCATGCCCACTTCAATCTTCTCATTTACATCTGCAACCTTCTAATCTCTATCTTGCACTGAAGCCATAGCTGCTTCAAACTCCGAATTCCAAGCTGCGTATTCAGTAGGATCGAGTACTTTCTCTGCTAGAAGTAGGGTACGCAGACCTTCCTCAGCGAACTTGTCAACGAAGCTTTGAGTGGCAGTCAATATATTTAAGGAAGCAGGGGAAGATCTCTAGTTAAGTAGAGGCATGATGATTGAATCAGCTCCCTTGCAAAGTAGCTTAATTTGGCCGTAGACATCTTTCACAACTACACTCATTCTCTTTCTAGTGCTATTGAATTCCAAAATGTTCAGTAACTTAAAAGTTAGATGCTTGAATATTTTAAGGAGTCAAAAAACTTGAATTGCAAGCGTTCTCCTTTGAAGTCTATGAGCATGTTATTGTCTTCGTCTCTTTTCAGGAAGGTCACTCCGAAGAACTTGGCTCCATTTACAAGAGCTAACTCATCAGGCGAAGCTCAAAATTACCTCATACTAGTAATCAGCTATACTATTTCCAGTTCTTTCATCAAGAATGATAGTATGGCAGAGAGCCAAGTGAAGCATGACTTCCCTTATGTCATTATAGTTGACTGAGTTGATGTTCTCAAAGTGCTCTTGGAAAACGGGGTCCTCGAAATTCACATTTTCAATTTTCTTGTGAGTGGGCACCTTAGCTAATATTAACTTTAAATCAGATGAATGCATTTCTTATTTTCAATATAGAGTTAAGCTTTGATATATAAGTTACGATTAGATGTGCCATAGGCATAGTTTCCTGCAGAGAATTTCTTGAATTCCATCACATTTTGAGTAAGAGTACCTGTCTTATCTGAGAATAGATATTCTATCTGTCCTAATTCCTCGTTCAGATTTGATCCATCCTATTATTCATTCCTGCTGGTGTTAGAGTAGCTTCAAAATTATTATTTTAGCCTCAATCATTGAATCAATTTTAAAGAAGATTCATCGATCATGTGCTAGTCCCAAGAGATGAAGATGGCTTAAAGGAACTTCACAAGTTCGAGAGTGACTAGTAGAGAGATAGGCACAAAGTTTCTAAAATATGGTTAACTCTAATATGTAACTTACGTGAAAATGAGTATCCAAGTACCAGTTTGTTTAACCACTCCATAAATCACAAGTCCAGCATTCATATTATCTTCTAGGGCCAAGTACTGCTCATCACTCAAATCTATCTGATAGATTTCAAAAAGTTATGATGGCGCCGATGAAGCAGCATATCACTTGAACGAAAAAAGAAGTCACTCATATTGTAACTTATTTTATGATTTGCTTGTTGGTTTATCTTTCAATTCTGGACATCTTGAATTTGGCACTAAATTCATGCATCTCTTCAAATAAGTATAATAAATTTATTGATGTCTCTAATGATCTTAGTTTGATGGCCGGCATATACGATGAAACCAATAACGTGGGCTGTATTTCTCAAGCTACTTCCTCTAAGTACTATGTTCTCACTGCTCAAAGATTTTTTTCTAATAAATGGAAGCTCCAAGCAAGATACTGCCCTCAAATTTGTAAATCAAGTCATTAGCTTCCTCACAGAAAAGATAAACTATTTATTCACTGTCGAGTTATCCTTATAAATATGTATTGTGAAGAGAATTGAATCTGAAACAGAAAGATATTTAATAATTAACAGATTTCATTGCAAAGTAACTTTACTCTCTTTCAATTTTTAACTATACTACTATTCTACCTTTTTAAAAAGTATTTATAATGGAAAAATCCGAATAGCGTAGTTCTCAAGGGTTTTAAAGCAATCTGTAGTCATCCCAAATGATTACAAATTTTCTTTTAGAGAGCATTCTCTGATTCAATATTTTATTTTTTGAGTATAAAAAATTACTTGATCCTGTGGCTTCACTTGTTTGTAGAGTGAGTACATATTTAAGTATTTGTGGCTTTAAAGGGTATTTAAAGCGTGTGGGAGGTTAGTTTAATTAATATATCTATTTATTTATTAAGTGAATAATAACAATGAGTAAATCGAAGGATATAATGGAACCTCTCTTAGACAAGGAACCTAACAATACCAGTAGTATCAACTACACTGCCACAGATCAAAACAGAACAACTCTCAGAGCAGATGGAGACCATAACAATGGAGATGACCATCTTGCACAGTCTCCAGATCTCCAAGTAAGTACCATTCTAAGAGTTACAGATAGCCTCAAATATAATAAAGAATCTATTAACTTACATTTTAAATAAGAAGGTAGCTATATTAACGGTATTTGAAATGGTGATGTGCTCTAAGTTTAAATATGGATGACTACAGTTTGCTCATTTATGTGGTTTATAGTTTTTGAGGAGAAGCTCTCTCTAGTTGATTAATTTTAATTTGAAAAATTTATGAACGACCCGAGCATCAGACAAGTCATAGTCCACCCGAATCCTACAGAACTGACTCCTGAGTACGTCAGACATCATACCAGGTCGTATAGAGATAACAAAGTCAAGACATCCAAGTACACTTTCCTAACACAAATTACTTTAGATAATGATAATTATCTATTCCTAACCTTCCTGCCCAAGAATTTGCTTGAGCAGTTTTCAAAGCTCGCTAACGTCTAATTACAAGCCTATGATGAATATATAAGTACATATAATTATATTCTACTTCTTGCTGATTGCTTTCATGCAGATGATTCCTGTGATATCTATATCGGCTGGCAAGCCAGTGATGTTGATGCCTCTGACTTTCGTTATTGTGGTTTCCATGATCAAAGATATATTCGAAGATATTTAATGATAAATTGCTGCTTCTCATATTTTTTAAGACTACAAGCGCCATGTCTCAGATAGAAACGAAAACTTTTAAATGGTGGAGGTATTTGATCACAACACTCACACATAATATTCAAATTTACTATTGAAAACAATTCTCTAATTCACTTATTAAGTTGGTTTATTTTACTAAGACCTTCAAGAAACAGCACTGGCATTCTTTAAAGGTAGGGTAGATAGTGAGGGTGCAATGCGATTAGTTCTTCCCAGCTGACTTAGTCCTACTTAGAAGTAGTGAGCCCAAAGGTGTGTGCTATGTGGAGACTAAAAACTTAGATGGTGAGACTAACTTGAAGCATAAACTTGCGGAAAAGACCATCAACAAAAGGTTTGAAGACCCAAATGCACTCAGTAAATTCGGTTGCAATCTATTCTGTGAGGAATAAAGCCATTCTGAATTTATCTATTACCTATGGAATTGGAGCTGACAAGAGAAAATCTTTGATCATGCAAGTGGTAAATCTCTCAAAATCTAAGATCATGATGAACTCAACTAGTGCCAACTTAAAATATTTGCAAGCAACGATAAATATTAAATCTAATTCAGCATTTAAATTTCAGCAAATCATTATCGTCTTCTTCGTTCAGTCAATTTGAGCGCCATCATTGGAGTTATCTATCATTATATCTAATCTTCACTGAATTTGAAATACTTTCACAATTGATAGATATGTGAACAGCAGGAGTGCAAGCCTCAAATCTCAATTCCCAAAATAAATTGAACTGGAAAGTACAACGCAGCTTCGCCTTAATGTTTTTTTTTTCTCTATAATAACTGACTGAATTACCCTCCCCTGCTTTGGCTGCCACTCAATCCTTGCATTAAAATTATGATTTAACAGAGTGAGAATAGTTGGAAGAGGCAATTAAATAATTGTAATAAAGTATAGAAATATGCGAGGTAGTGACTTTCAGTTTAAGTATTTAGAGAATAACTTTGATAGCAAATATACAAAGAAGCTCAGAATAAAATCAGACTTTGGACCTATAAGCTACCGCCAAGGCCTGATAGAGCAAAAATCAAAATGATATTATATTATTACTATTAGCAGCTTCCCTGCTCTTTATAATTTGCTGGAGATAAATATTTCAATGCTTACACGAAAGATGGAATACTCTAGGCATATTTCTCTAAGAATATGAAGACCTTAATTAAGAAGCAAACTTAAAGGAATAATTTTAAATTATTTTAATGAAACAAACCAATGTTGAGGGTCATTGGCTTTAATTTTAGCTTTATACCTAAATTTAATATTTTAAAGCTGAGTTGGGAGAGCGATAAAATCCGAGTGGGCTTCTTCAAGGATGTAATGGTGGTTCTTAATTTCAAGTAAAAATGTGGCTACATTTTGAATTTCAAGTTCCAAGAGAAGCCGCAAGTAGTCTCTGTTTCCGGAGGCCAAATCAAGGAAATGATCTTACTTTTCTTCAAAGCCAGAGTTTATTAAAATCTTAAACCTATTAATTATTACTACTTACTCATTAGAATATAAAGCATGGTAATTATATTTTTAATAAACCTAAGATCTCAAATATTGAAAAGACAATTCTCCTCAAAAAATGTGCTTAATGATAGTATAGGTTATTAAAAATTCTCCTGCCGAAGTCAAAACTATACCTATCTGTCGAAAGAGTGCGTAGAGATGCAGTTTAAAATAGAATAGAGAGGAAAAATAATGTCGTATATAAAATAGGCAGATAAGGAAAAGTATTGCTCCATTTAAATAGCCTATACTCTTTAGATCTATACGAGCTGGATATTTATGATGACTTCTAATTTTAGATTATCCATTATAAAATATATTTTAAACAAGAGGTATCCATTCTATAAAAATCAGAGATGATAAATAAGCTAACAGTAAAGTTAGTTATTTGAATTTTTTTATTTAAAGTGCGAGCTATAAATAACTAATCAGATGCTTTTTAAGACTAAGTATGCATCTTCACAAATGAGTTTCATTGCAGATAGAATACGCTTGAAATATGGGATTGGAAGACTGGCTTAAACATAACTCGTATTATCCCAAAATGTCAGCAAATTATTGCACTAAATAACAGATATTTGACTTCATCTAATCCACTATACCTCTGTTTAGATAGAGAATCAAACATCAGTCATTAAATATTTACTTTATAAGGGAGAGTTTAATTAAAGGGCTTATTTTTAAATTTAGTAAATTTGAATTTAACAATTTTGACAGTTGAAGATTCATTGAAAAATTGGATCTGCTGCTTACTTTATAGCTCTTTAATTTGTATTTCCTTAATGCCAGTTTTATGCAGGCACATAGTAATCATCTCAAATTTCATTTAAAGTTTAAATAGTATTGTTTATAAATACGAGCTGAATTGTCAGGATGATCAAAACAGTTAAATAAATTCAAGGGTATTAATGAGATACCAATTAATTTTAAGCAGTAAATTTTGCTCATTACATTTTAAGTCTTTCAGGGGCAAAATCCGATTCTCAAGCATAGACTTTGTGCAATTAGATAATGGAATTATTTAGGTCGAGAAAGTTCTCTACTAGTGCTAGCAGTCTGTAAGCAGAAGTTTCACCCGCATAAGTTACTCACACAATAATATTAAAATTTCTATTTAATTTTTTTTATCAACAATGTTCCAAGAGTTTGAAGAAAATTAAGGAGGGCTTCAGTAGAATCGAATTTTTGAATTTGGTGATGATTATTTTGGTGGGGATGTTTTTGAGATGTTTAACTTTTAACCCTCTTAAGAAGAAGGTTCACTAATATTTTAATTTATGAATGAATGGTTTGCTAGTGTAAGATGAAATGCAGAAGATTACAATCTACTGTGAATCAATAAACAACAAAGTTATCTTATTCTTAGTTGCAAAGGAAGATAGTGGCAGATGTCGCTTGGCTAGGATAGTCATCCCACTCAAGACTCTCAAAAACTTAGTTGCCGACAAAAACTAAGGCTTTTGAGGAATATCATAATATTGAGATTATATCATAATAAATATGGTTAATAACTAATTTGCAGTGGTTTAGAACACATATAATAAAAGGAACAACTTTTAATAGACAATATCAGAGTTTTTTTCAATTTTTTTTACAAAGGAATTTTATTATTTTACCGTATATTGCTAAGAACATTGAATAAATAACTCAATATAACAAATATGATAAACCAAAATTAAATTATGAATTTGTTTTACTAGCAGAATCAATTTATGATATACATATTAAGTATCTAAAATCAATGAGGATGTCTACTTCTATAATTAATGAATGATTTCATAGCTAGTTTAAATTTATTTTCATCTTCTCTTTATGAGGTTTTAAATATGGCTTATTTCTTTAAATAAAAATCATTCTCGAAATAAACTTAAGGCTCAGAGCTTAAAAATATCACAATTAATTATTTTGCTTTTTGTTGGCGAGATTCTCAAAAATTTTATTAAAGCTTTTAAAACAACTACAACGTAAATATGCTGATTCTTTGAGCTCTATGAATTTCTAGTAACTTATATCTGGCTTTGGTTGTTAATTGCCATCTTTTAGATTGCCGCCAGTGTCCCCATTCTAATTCAAAATATCACCTTTCGCAAGAGCCTGCGCTTGGAATTCTCTGAGCATCCCTTCCTTGAGTCTTTAACCAATAGCCTCTGTGGTCTTTTAGATGTTCATTGTTTCTTAATCTTCCTTGAATAGATCTATCTTGTTTTCTTCCCCACTTGCCATAAACACTTCCTGCTTCTTTTTAGCCTTCAAATGAGAAATCTAGTAGAAAATAATACTCTTCTTAAAATTACTCGCTTAAATATTAAATCCTCATTTGGAAAGTTCTAATGTCTAAGGCTTTTTTATCATCTCTAAAGCCCTGATCATGAACTGACATTATCTCATATTTAATTATAAAATTGACTTATTACATATAGATTTATTAAATTTATGATCTCAGCAGAATCTTTGAAGGCTCCTTCCTCCCCTAACATATCAAATTAGTTCATACATTGATTAATCTCTTATTAATAATTTGATATCGTAATTTCTGACAGTGTTTTCAGAGATGTCAAGGAAACCGGCATGCGTTAAGTTAGCCTAGGAGTCCAGATTTTCTTCTCCTCTCTAAGAAATACCTGTCTAAGCATTAGAAGAGCCTTTAATTTTCATTGCCTCCTATTATATCATTTTCGATACATTTTCCTGGTAAATTCGTTTCCTCATTTTCAGAATTAAAAAATTAAAAAGAGGATTTATTAAGTTGATAATAAATGAGGGAATTATTTGCCTTATTAGTTTCGAGATCATCCGATAGATTATCATTGAGTTTATTTTTAGAAACATAAAGAAGTTTACTAGAGTATTCACCAAAATAACTCCAATTATTGCAAACCCCAAATCAAATTGAGTGTCAGTACTAGATGAAGAAGCAACATTAGTGGTTAAAGAGCAAAATTAATTCAAATATATGTTATTGAAAAACACTAGTAGACAAGTTAATTCATTCAAAAGCTCAGTTATATTGTCAGAGGGATCCTCAAATGTCATTTTGTATTTTAATTAAATGGCCTGTATTTGGCAATGAAGAACATGCAAGAGTAGCTAATCCAAATCTGAGTCATGATCTGAAAAGCAGGATAGTCCCCGCAAAACACAATCACCCAAGCGTACTGCAACCTTCTCAAAATGAATATAACGTTCCATACATACTGAGTAAAACTCTTGGTCAAAGTTCCAGAGATAGAATGATATATTTAATTCTTATAATGAGCCATATCTACCTCTGAAATCCTGATCCATAAGCTTTGCTCTATTTTTGAAAAGAAATGCTGCCATAGAAATCGGAGCAACTGAATACAGAATAAAAATCAACCATGTAATAGCACTCGAAGAAACACTGTCAGATTCTCCTTTAAAGAACTAGATCTTAAAATCTTCATTTATATATCTAGTTTATTATGGAAAGATCAGTATGATAGGAAATTAAGCTTACAACTTAGATAGCAATGACAGTAGTAAGATAAGTCTTCAGATAGCTCTTAGTAAAGTAAGTAATTATTGAGCTGAACAATATCTTCTATTTCAGGGACTCGTATATCTTTTTCAATCTAAATAAATTAATCAGGCTTGAGAAAAGAAAGGATCTTATATACAAATGTCATTCATAAAACTTACTGGGGATATTAAAACAAAAATCTAAATAGAAATATTTAAACAGATATTTCTTTACTAAAAATCGGAGTAGAAGCAAAATGCTCACTGCAAATACAAAAGCAATAACACCCAAAATGATATAGCCCATATTTTACATAATGGCTCCAGTATCATAAAATAAAATTATTTCATAGCGTAGAATTGTTAAGAAAGAGATAGAGAATTGAATTTTGAAAAGATATCCATTTGAGAGAAGCTGACATTAGAGTCTTCTGAAAAGTTGTTAATAGAATTGAAAATCATTTTAATCAGCCACTTAGGTACGATGCTCATGTTCGAAATGTCAATTATTGTTTCCAGACAAGCGATCAAGTTAAATATATACAAATTTAAGTTTGATGGGAGAGCAATATTCAGCATGGGGATGTGGCACAAAATTTAAAGTGTGTTTACCAAATTCCAAATCTGTTTCATGGATAATCCTAGGAATAGAGATAGCATGATGTTTGCTATAATTCCAGACATCAAAGACGAATCAAGAAGACCGAAAGTTGAGCTTATGACACTAATAAAATAAAACTTTATTAATTAGAATAATTTATATATTTTTGGGATCAACAGGAATGATTTAGTAGGGAAATTTAATTGTTACTAAGCCAGTATTTGCAAATTCTGATATCCTAGGCTTACAGTATCTCTGATCGCTATTGGGACATTTGATTTTAGCTGAGTTAGCAGTATAAACGAAGATGAAGAATCTATAGGAGTATCCCGTATCTACGAAGTTTGAATCTTTCACCACTATCTTCATTTGATAAATACCCACATCCTTTTCTTAAGGGTAAAGAGTGAACAATTTAAACAAGCAATAATTTTTGTGAATGTGTTGTATGCATATGTTCCAAACTTTTTTATTTGCCCCACTGTAATATCTAGAATGTAAGACTGTCCTTGAATATTTTTAAAGCAGTCAGAGAGGGTGAATCTGCCTATATTTCCAGCTATCATTTTCACATCATCCTTAAACTATAAATACAATAAAAATGTATCCATTCCGCAATTTCCAATCTTATTAAAATACTATTTTTAATTATCACAATATAGAAAATTATTAGGTATGACGATGACTTGAACTGGTTTAGGGTAAATGACTGCATTCATTTTTATACTTGAGACTGTATATCCATTAATCAATAGCTCTATATTGTATTTGTACTTGCCCACCTTAATTTCATCGGTGCTTTATATTCTCAACAAGGTGCCTATCATAGCGAATATTTCAATGTCCACTGTATCTAATACATTCAAGGGAGTGATACAAATAATTTTGTGTGTGTGTGTGTATAGTTTTTATTTAATTTATGATTATTATGCTCTAATTATAGCATAGAGGAGAGACATTGCTTAGGTCGAAAAGATTTATCAACTCAGTCTTTAAAATAAAAGTATAAATCTCGATAGCTTTTTCACCGATCGTATACTCAAAGTTCAGCGAAGAAATCTTTGCATTCACTTTTGGAATTAATCTTAAAATAAATTTGAATGAATCGTGCAAGTAGTGTATAGAGTAACAGAATAGAATTTAAAACTTTCTAATGAGAATATAATAAACTTATGACACTCATGAGTGCTAAATAAAGTGGATTATCATTATAGATAATAGATTTACTTGAATTGACTAGCTAAGGAGGTATTTGTGAAGAAGTTTAAAAGCCCTCAGTGACTTGGTAGCTATCGTCTTCGTTTCTGAAATAACTTGCATTTAAGAACTTCACTTGCAAGTAGTCTTTCCCCTACAGAGCAGTTATGGTTTATAATATTCTTACCAATATGGATTATGAAATGTACTGAGGATTTGAGAACAATATCTGCAGCTACATCTCAGTTGCCGAGAATTAAGTCACTTGGTAGGACAGAATAGAGGTGTTCATTTTCTCTGCTTAGTCAAAGGTTAATATATATTAAAATTTCTATGATTTAGTTATGTAAAGCGAATTCGAAACGTTTGTAAAGTTTTTGGGATAATTTAAATAAGCTTTTAAAATATATTTTTTCAATATAGAGTAACTAGATCGTTCCAATAATTATTGGTGACTAAATCATTTATAGAAAAATTAAAAAAATTATTTATCATGTATGATTATGGTAAAATTAGGGTCTGAGCTGCTCAAATTAATTTATAACTTAAAACTATGAATAATAAGAAAAATTAAATTATGGTAATCATTGTGTACAAACAACTGGCAAGTGGCTGTTATTATACGTTTAGTTGCTTTCTTGGATAAAATCCGCCTTTATTGAATATTCGAGAAATAAGATTAAATTTTAAATGTTGATTGAATTATTAATCTTTAATATTTACTAAATTTTAGTTAGATACATAATTTTACATTTTTCATTAAACCTTTTAAACTTAAATCTACCTAAAATGATTTAATTTATTTTGACCAAAAAGAATTATAATAAACTCGAGGAATGTTTGTGTTGCTAATCTTTTGAAGTTTTAATTTTCTGGTTACTCCACTTCACCAGCATTTTCATGAGGCAAAAACATTTATGAGTAATCTTCATTAACAATCTCCATCGCAAACTTAAGCAGCTTGATATGATGATGGCTCCATTGAAATTCATCAATATCATATTTACAGTTACTTGCACCGCTTATGACTTTTGACTAAGCTCTCTCACAAAAAAGTTACAAGGATATAGATTTTTGAGGAATACTTTGCTGAATTAAATGGTAAACAAGTTATTTACATTTTAGATTATTTAAAAACCATCTATTTAATCCATGGTGATCCATAGTAAAATTTAATTATATTTTTCCTGAATAAATCATATGCAATTTTATTGTATTGAATTTTATTTTTAAAAAATAATAACTATGAAGGAAAAGTGGTGGCAATATTATTGTGCATAATAGCAGGATTATAATACATATTTATTCTTTGAATTTAAGATCAAGACCCATACTTTGGATAAAAAAC
The DNA here is from genome assembly GCA_027382625.1 of Tetmemena sp. SeJ-2015. Taxonomy (NCBI): domain Eukaryota; phylum Ciliophora; class Spirotrichea; order Sporadotrichida; family Oxytrichidae; genus Tetmemena; species Tetmemena sp. SeJ-2015. The sequence goes on from JAJKFJ010022513.1 coordinate 74,149, forward strand.
TCGGAGATTTTTCAATTTAGCGTTTTTAATTCTTTAACTTAAAATCAATATGATATCAATGTTTTTTATTTTTACAAATATTTGCCTATTTTATAATAAAGCCCTAAAAACAGATTTGAAGGATATTTGAAATTATTGCTTTGTTATGTATAAATAACTTTATTTGATGAATAGTTGAGTGTGATGTTGCAAGTATCATTTAGATACCTAGTTAGATTAAGTTTCTTAAAGTAATAATCCTATACTGCCAAGCCCTTACTGGCATCAAAGTATATAGCCTTGTAATCTATTGCCTTTAATTAAAAAATATATTTAAGCTGAGAATTTAATGTAAAATAAATTTAATTTATATATTAAATTAAAATTAATTTAATCAGTAACAGTTGAGTGTGTCCAATTTAAATACTAATTACACAATTAGCTTGAAATTTTAAGAAATTTTTGTCCTTGTAACATTTATGTGTGAGTTTGATGAAATAAATTTTGAAGATGATTGAGAGTGAGAGCATCTTATCTTTTTGCTGAGATGTGATGATTAAAAATGAAACTCATATTAAATTTTGATAAGCTATCGAACAAAGAACAGATCAGGAGGTGAATATGTGATTTCAACTGCCACTATGCTACAGACCCCACTTATTATCTTAACCAATCATCAATATAATTAAATTTTATTCTCTATATGAGATATTATTTTTTACGTTAACACATTTAGTTTTCAAATTATCCAAATTTTCATATTTTTCCTTAAAACTTATGCCCTGCATTAAAATTAATAAATATAAAATATATCGACTTTAATAAATGCAAGGTGATATTGCTCAAGCTTGAGGAAGTTAAAATAAATTAATTAATTTGAATATTCTTAATTAAAATAAGAGTTTATTATAATATGAAAAAGGAATTAAATTAGAATGCTTTTAAATGTAAAATTAAGTAGAAAATATTTGAGTAATGAAAATATTATTTTTTAAAAAATATCAAGAATTTTTTAAAAATAAAGAATAGCGATTAAATTAATCTAAATTGCTACAAGAGGAAAAATGTAAGATTCAAGTTAAAACCTCAATAGATTTAATGAATCTTTTTTTTAAAAATATATTTTTTGAGAATTTATAAGTCTAGGAGAAAGATCCATTCTTATAATCTCTGTCAGCATAGCTGAAAACACCAGAAAAAGCAAAAACAGACTCATTTATTTGCTTCATTACTATTTATAAATAAATATATTAAATATATTTAACATTGTTAATTAATTAATTTCTAAAAAGATACAATTAATGCTTTTAAATTTTGGGTATTTATGAGGTGAATCTTTATTAGGGTTTAAAAGCAAAAATTAAGGAGTAAAATTAAGATTTCATTTTGAATATAGGTGTGAATGAAATTTGCTTAAAAATACAGAAAATATCCCTACTAAAGTGGGATAAGCAATGATAATTTTCTCTCTTAATGCTTTATTGGCAATTGGTATGTTACTTCTAATTTAATTTATTGTTGATCTATAGAAGGATTAAAACCATAATAGTGCTACTTTAAGGCGAAATTAAAATAATATAGTTCGGGATAGTAAACTGCCTAAATCAGAACTTATTTGCTTCCATTCAATTAATTATTATATTAATACTAAAAGTAAATAAATACTTAAAATTAATTTATTATCTAAATGAAAAACCCAAAAATCTAACTAATAAAATCCTTAAAATTTATTTTTAAAATAAAATTTGGAGGGGACGGAAGTACATCCCTACTTTTTGTGATCAGATTTTTAAAAACTGACTATTTATGCCCAATTCGTCTTAAAAATATTAAAAGAATTTTTTATTATTACATTCCAGGAGGGTCAAAATTTTATATTGATGTCCTTGATATTATTTCTGAACTCTATTTTACAAATACATCTATCCTCTTTTGAAAATATAAGAGTTAATTTAGGCATTAATTTTGATCTATCTTCAATTTTTTATAGCTAATAATTTAATAAAAAGAGAATTAAACTGAATAAAATCGCGGAAATTTTTAGTGTGTCAAATTAAAATAAATATGAGGCCATTTTCAGCATAAAATTAAAAAAAAATTTTATCCTTGCACTTTTTTGTGCAAGAACTAGTAATGAGTAAGAATCAAGACAATTTTTAAATAGTTTGATGATGAGAATGTTGAAAAATGCGCGCATCATATCTCTCTGAGAAGTGCTATGAAGATAACAATCAAAGAAGATTTTCATACATTTAAAGTGACATGAAATTGTTTTAATTTAATTTTCCAACTATATAAATTTGTCTTAGTTGTATACAGTATTTATAATCTTAAATTGAATATTATTTATAAGAAGAATCATGAAATTTAAGTTGGAAACTGAGATAATTTTATCTACATAAAATATAATTGCAAACTCTCGAATAAATTCTAAAGCATATATTAACAAATCTTACAAGTATATTTACTGTGTTTAAGATTATAAAATGAAAATTCATAGATAAAATAAGATATCAGGCTATTCAGTCTGCAGGGTACATAAATAGAGGAAGCAATATCTTTTGAATTAGTCGAATATATATCGCGCAAAGATGATTCAGTTATTTCAAAAAGGAAATAAATTTAACTATAATAAGCAGTACTATTAAATTCAATAAATAAATATAGATAAAAATATTAAAATAAAAAATCATATAATAATACCCTCATGGTTATTAAAAAAAGCGAAAATCAATGTTTTTTTGTTTCATTTTTAGCGAATTTTGGTCTATAAAGACAATTTTGAGTGATTTTAATCATACAATAGAGTTTTGCACTTCCACCCCTAATTTTCTTTTGCTCTTACGCTAAAGAAACGCAATTTGATTGCAAATTGTCAGAGCTTTGCACAAATGAGAAGTTGTTAAATGTGTTTCCTTCATATCGACAGTTAAAATAAATTATTAAAATTTATAATATGGCAATTTAAGTTAATAAAATCCTTAGATACACCCAAAATATAGTAGGAGTTATATCTATAAGCTTAGAATATACCTTTATAGTCAATTTAATTGTGTAGACTACTTTTTTTAGTGCCAATCTATTTAAAATTAATTATTTTTGCATTTTAAACCTTTCTTTAATTTGTTTTATTAATAAAAACAGCCTCTTTTGAATGTTTTAAATGTTTTTAATTTAATGAACGTTCTTTATTTTCCTTGCTGAAGAACCCAAGTATCTGTCGTATTATATTGTAACATTTCCATCTGTGTAGTAATAATAATTCAGATCTAAGACTTTTTGATAATTATTCGCATAGATTTAGTAAATGCTGATTCCATCATCCTCTGTAATCAAGAAAAATATAAGTTTAAAAATAAATAAACTTAAAGAGAGATACAACATCATAACTGTAATCCTAACCAGAGAAATTCTAGACTTAGATATCAGAGCATTAAATATTTAGCTTACCATGATATAAAAAAAATTACAAAAAAATAAGCATTGTTTTAAAGTGCCTTAAGGGCTATTACCTCTGTAGTTTGCATAAAGTACGTATTAAGTTGTAGTTGTATTCATGATATGTTAATATGAATAATTTTTTATGATAACTAAAGCTGGATATGCTAAGCTATTATGAAAATAATCTAAGTAGAGAAATAAATTTAAATTATACTAAAATTAAGAATTCTTTATAGATTTATGTTAAATATAATTTAAAGTAAATTTAATTAAAGTCGCAAAAGAATTATTTAAAAATGAGATTATAAAACTTTCAATATTTCTTTATGATTTTTTATTTGAACTTATTTTATTATTTTTTCTTGAAGTTTAGAACAAAAATAGCTTTTTATTTTATTTTGCAATATTATACGTTAAGGCAAGATTTTCAAAAAACTCTCAGTTTGCTTCTGTAAAGCCTGGACTAAAGAGGACGAATCTCTAGTCTGCTATGGCAGAAGTTGGTACTGTAAGTGCTCCTTTTGGGCTGAGTATTGCTAAAACTATTTTAAGGTAATTTTGACTTAATTATTAATACAATTATAGGGAACTTTATCGCACCAATATGCCTATTTTTTTAAAAAATGGATTTGAAGGCATCTTTCTAAAGAATTTTTAAAGGCAAAACAAGTGACTTCTTACAGTAAATCCTAGTTTTAACCCAGTAATGCAAAATAAGGACTGACATCACGATATCATTATTAAACACAAAGCCAATGTAATAGAATTAGAATTAATCACTATATGCAAACTTTAATTAGCATTTTTAAATAAATTTAATTTCAATCTAGGACATTCAAATATACCTCACAATTTAAAGGAAAATAGTCGAAGCACATTAGGAATTCAAAGCAAGAAGAAAATCCAAGAGATAGAGATTAGAAGACTAGAGATGTATAGAAATTACCAATATATTTAAAGTTTTTAATTTTTAAATGTCTTTATTTCTTCCATCTCCACAAATCTCAATGCAAGTACCCTTTAAACTTACTTCCTCGCCATAGTCGTCATCTTCATCTTAGTCGTAGTTGTGCCTTCAGTCTCCGACAGAAGAAGGAGGAGCCATTTAAACTGAGTTTGCATTTGATCAGCCCTGAGAAAGTTCGACAAGGACTAAAAACATCTGTTCTCTATAAAAAGTGCAAGTTAAAAAGCTTGAAGTCAGCATAAATCATTCGAAATCTAACGCTAAAAAAGAAAATATTTTTCCCTCCTTCTTCTGTCGGAGACTGAAGGCACAACTACGACTAAGATGAAGATGACGACTATGGCGAGGAAGTAAGTTTAAAGGGTACTTGCATTGAGATTTGTGGAGATGGAAGAAATAAAGACATTTAAAAATTAAAAACTTTAAATATATTGGTAGTTTATATACATCTCTAGTCTTCTAATCTCTATCTCTTGGATTTTCTTCTTGCTTTGAATTCCTAATGTGCTTCGACTATTTTCCTTTAAATTGTTAGGTATAATAGGTAATTAATTTTTTTTTACCTCATTTAAATGTTATAATGATTGGCTACCCTTGAATAGAATATTGACCTGTACTTCCTCAAGTGTATTTAATGGAATACACATAAGACAACTTAAACCCAATATTAGTTTATAGTTCATATCTTAAACTAAATAGATGATCCTCAAATTAATATAGAGTGAGTTTCCAACTTTGTTGCTGTTAGGATGGTCTCTCAACCCATTCCTAAGATTATTTAAACCAAACAAAAATTAATATAGTTTTCATATTTGGTTATCTCGATATTAAATATCTTACCGATAAATGATGCTCGAATTCAACATTTTTTTCTCAAATCTTACCCACCATTACTAGAATAGTTTAAATTTCTTAACTGGGTACTCCCAGACGAATAAAGTAGCATGGTTATAATGTATTTAAAATTCTTTGCTTTTAAAATGATAAGATAATTGTTTGAGTGATTTTTATTCAACTGCCACTCCTAAAATAATTTTGCTTTTATTTTAAACTTAATTTTATTTATCAAATTATCATCAACTTTAATCTTGTATATTCAGTGAAATTACCTTCAAATTGTTATCTTAGTCTATTCCACTCTAGAATAACCTTACTCCACCTTTTTTAATAAAGAGTTCTCCTTCACTGGAGAATCTAGTAAAAAAATATCTTTTGTAAAATTAGAGGTTTAATATTTAATAAGTATAAGGGAAATCTAAAGAATAAAAAAGTTAAATTTTTTTTAATTATCTTTCTTTCAAATTTGGGAAAATTCCCTTTTTTTAAAGTATTTCCTTTTTTTTGGTTATAAATATTTACAATTTTTTTTAAATTTAATTTAAATTAAAAAACTAATTTAAAAATTTTTGAAAATTTTTTTTTTCCTTTAAAAATTTTAAAAAAGTTTAAATTTCAATAAATTAAAAATTTAATAATTCAAAAGGGTTTTTGAACTTTTTTTGGCCCAAAAATTAAAAAGGGTTTTTTAAAAAAATTTAAAAATAGTTTTTAAATAACTTTTAGGAAATTTAAAAAGAACCCAATTTAATAATTTTTTAAAACTTTTAATATTCAAATTATTTTTTAAAATAAGTTTTAATTTAAAATTTTTTTTTAAAACTTAAAAAGGAATTTTTTAGAAAATTTATTTTTTTAAATATTTTTTTAAGTATAATAACGATTTTCATTAAAAAAAATTTGCTAAATTTATTTTATTTTTTTTAAAATTTTTTTGGAAATAAAATTTTTTTTCCCTGAAAAATAAAAAAAAAGGAATTTTAAAAATAAATATAAGAAGCATACACTGTTAAGACCATAGTATTATTTTTTAAATCAATAATTAATGAATAAAACTTGAATTAGCGTTGGCTTCTCTCTAGAGAACATATGTAAAGTCGTCGTACTAATTGTAATAAACTCTCATCGTATCAAACTGAGTGGTTTAAGAATATAAAAGCTAGTATATTCCCATAGTCTCTATTTTTACATTTACTAGGACAACTTTAAAATAAAATAAGCTGAAATTATTTTAAAAATAACTTAACTGTTTTAATAGCTGGCATACTCATACATGCTTATAATTGACGAGTTTTTACCTGCTAGCAACAACTTCTTATAAAAATAATAAAAAAGAATAAAATTAATTATTTTGCTACAACTTTCTTGGCCTGAAGATTGGAAGAGATAGAAAATAAAGTAAAAAGATAATAAAGATGGTGTAGATTGTGCAAATTGTCAAACACTTATTTGTTTCTGTTGAGTTGTTTTTCCAGAGCTAAAATCAATAAATTTAATTTATTAGCTGTCAACCTTATTCAGGAATACATATATATAATTAAAAAATAAATATTTCTATCTATATTAATAAAAAATTAAAGAAGAGTAAAAAAGTTGTGCTACTAGTTTTCTCAATTATAGATAAATAAGTGATACTTAAAAGTGATTTATAAATAACATAGTTAAAATCTCTTTAAGGGGTTCCCATATCAATTCCAGTTGTCTTGCTCGTTTAACCAAGAATGTAAACATCATTTTTATAGTAAAAAGAAATGGATTTTAAAAAAAATCAGAGCCTGAGAAAATCAAATCATAAGCAGATTTAAAAGTAGCAATCATAAAATATAATAAATAAGCGGTCGTATTCGAATCGTAAGAACCAATAATCTTTGGAAATTAGTTATCACAACTCCCAGCCCCAAAAATTTAAGTCCATAGGGCAACGCATATTAGAGTAGTAAATTTGAAAGTTAACCCTCCTTATTTTAAGCTGCTTTTAGAATCAATTGCTTAAGGATGAGAACTTCCAAAAAATTAATCATTATCATTAAAATAAATGTTGAATTTATCCTCTTTACTTGGCATGAGGATTATAATTTAAGATTTGGGAGCTTCCTTTCGGCAAGGTTTTTTCAAAAAAAAAAGCCCATTTTGAAATTCCTTTTTTTTATTGAATTTTTAAAAATTTTTTTTATTTAATTAAGTTAAATTCTTTAATTTTTAAAGGTCAAACTTTTAAGAAACGTGAACTTTAAATTATGGAAAATGGTATTTTAAAATTAAAATTAATTTTAAAAAATGATTTAATTTATTTGATTTAAAAATTTAGAATTTAAAAAAAATTTTTAAATTTAAATTTACTTGAAATAATTATACCCTATATTGATTATCTTTTCATTGATAGATGTGATTTATTAGATAAGATAGACGTATTAATTTATTTTTGGATAAAATTATTACACTTCCCCAAAACATTTTAAAAAACCCTAAAATAATTTGCCAAAAATTTTCCCTTTATTTATTTTAGCTTTTAAAATTAAAGTAAAAAATTGAAATCCCGGAAAATATATCTGGAAATATTATATTAAAAAATTTTAGTAGGAATTTAAATTTAATCCCTATTAATTTTGAAACTAAAATTAAATAAACAAAAAATCCCGCTGAAGCTTAGGTTGTGGTCAATTTAAAATAATTATCACCATTTGATTTAAAAAATAAAAATTTTATTTACCCCTATTTTCCCCTTGCCCAAATTTTGTGTGGGGAAAAACGTAGACCCAGAGTTATTAAACTAAAAAAAATTACCCAAAATAGACAAAACCCTTTGAAGTTTGGGGAATTGCGCCTCCCCTTCCCTATATCGAGCCCTTTGGGGAAATTGCTGAGGCCCATTATTAAAGTCGGACCCCCCATATTTTTCTTTTTATTTTAAAATATGAATTAAAATTTTCAGATCCCGGGGGGGTGAAAACTTTAAAATTTTAACCCGCCCCCTAAGGGTTTCAATTTCCCCTTTTTTTATTTTAAATTCCCAATCCCCCAATTTTAATTAAATTTTCCTTTTTCTTTTATAAATTTATAAAAATTACTCCTTTTTCACAACATTTTAAACAATTTTTAATTCAGAGATATAATTTTTAAAAACAATAATTTTACTATTTAAATGAATTGGTTTTAATTTTCCCGATTCAATTAAATTTAGAAAATTTGGGCCAAAATGTCATCAGGGGTTTCCCCAGGGCCCAATTTAAATGGCAAGCAGTGCATGGGGGATCTTGGGAAAGAAACCCCTCCTTTGGTTTATTTTAAAAACAGACACTTTTTTAAAATTTACAGATGATGGATTTATTAAATTTAAATTAAGCCAGACAAACGATTAAAACTGATTTCGGGCCTATTATTTATAAGCAAGGCATTCTAAAGTTAATTTTATAATCAAATAAGTTTTAATTTTAAGCAGATGCCTACTTCAATATAAATGATGGGAGAACATTCTATGAATGTCTTTTACAATGACGGACTGCTAGAAGCATACAGCTAAAAGAAACTGCAACCATTTGTAAAAAAGAAAGTGCAAGTAATTGGATTATTTGTATCTTATATAGAAGATAACTAAAAATATTTTTGGATAGTGGCTTGTCTTCTTTATATGTCAATAATTTATGTTTAAAGTCTAAGAAAAGGAAGATTTTCGCATGGGATATTTTCAAGGGCGCATGGCTTTCATATATTTCAAACGCAAACTCAGATAGGAACTGTTCCTCAATTTAGTTGAAAAGCCTGTGGTTATATCTCTTTGCAAGCGTGGAATTTCTGGAATTTTTCTATTCTACCTAAAAAACTACTCTCAGATAAAAATTTATAACATCCATACTCGTAATTTCGAGAAGACCATTTAAATTACAATTATCTGAAGTTATAACTTACATTTTACTCAAGAAATCAGCCTAGTATTAGACTATCCAGAGAATTTTCAGAGACCAAGTTTAAAGAAGAAGAGAGGGGAGGTCGTAATTTGCAGCTGACAACCCGAATTCCGGGAAAGTTTTGCTCTACTTAAAAAGTCAGAGGCTGATGGATGTTTACGAATTAGACATCTACAATGACTATTCTTTCACCTTAGTTAACTCTTACTCTTAAATACTTTTATCTTTACTAAACTCTATAGAACATACTGACTTCAACTGTATTCACAATTAGCATTTTTATTTAATGGATGAATATAAATTTTATCACTATCAGTCTGAGGCTTTCTAAAAGAGCATTTGTAACCTTGGAGATACTTTTACAGACAAATTCAACACACTTTAATTAATTGACTAAGTTACTGGCCAATAGTGCTTGAAAAAAATTCCAATAGCCAACTAACTTATTCCAATCAATAATAAATACCTCTCGAGCTAACCCCCAGTTTTTATTTTGCTCGATCGAGATTTCAACCTCAGACTTTGTCGGTTTAATGACAGCGAAACTTTTTATTTAAAAATACTTATAACCGATATTTTATTTGAAAATGCTAACATTCCGTCAGTGAAAAGCTTCTTCGATATGGTGAATTTTAAGTTCCAAAATTAATTCCCCAATGAAGCTGCTCTATACTAATCGGATGAAAATGAAAGAGCCACTAGCTAATCATTCTAAATGAATAGCATTTCAGATTTTGAGAGAACTCTAAATGACGAAATAGAGATACCCTACTAAGGTCTTTCTTAAAATTAATGAGATTGTAAAAATTAGTAAATAAGTTTTCTCTTTGGGCTAGTGAAGAGCTGCAAGTTCCATCCAATACCATTCAAGAGGAAAATTTCTCAATATAATTTTAGTAAAAATAGCAAATCAAAAAGACAAATTAAATATATATTTCCTTTTGATGAATTACGAACTGGTAAAAATAATTTAATTCCCGAAAAATATTTAAATCTACTTTAGAGATAATTTATACTCCTAATTAAAGTTTTAATAAATATAACCTTAAATAGACTCATCTTCCTCTTATAATACTGCAAGGCATTTCGGATAATCAATGAAAATATTATGGAGATTTAATTATAAATATTCTTATTTTTTCGATCCTATATTTCAGGATGGCTCCCTAACTTTTTTCTTTCAAACTTAAGCGTATATTATTTTCAAGAAAGTCTCATCTTTACTTTTCTTCTATCCTTATCTAATATCCATTTATCTGTAGATATATAATAAATACAGAAGAATTTGTTTGCTGTTTCTGCAGTTATTTATTCTTTTAAGAAATATGGATAACTTTCTTTCTTGAATTTATAATCCTTTACTACGCAATTGATATAGTACGCTTTATCTAATAGAGGACAGTAAAACTTTTTAAAAGCAATTCTATTTTATTATGATAAAAAGTAAAAGCCTACTTTTTATAAAACTCCTTAAATAAATCTGTATCACGATAGCTACAACAGCAAGGTGATAGTCCTAATGGTTATGAAGGATTAAGATCAGCAAGCCAGAATTGCTAGATTTGTCATCCCTCGCAAAACTCTCAGAAGAATCGTTCAAACAGAGTGAATCATTTTCGCTTAAAATAAAGTCTTCGAAAATCAAATAAAATTTTCAGGATTAATATCATTTCTATAATCAACTTAATTCCTTTTAGAAATCATTTTTTAATAACACAAATTTTAATCCAAAATAAAAATTGTACTATTTTAATATCTTTACAGTCATAGATGTATTTATTAGATAAGAAAGGGAGCAATTTATTTTGATAAAATTATCGTACCCAAAAAAATAATCATAAATGCATAAAATAATACTCAAATAAATTTATGATATATTTTAGCTTAAAAATATGTTAAATTTTAAAATCAGAAAATAATTTCTGAAATATTTATTTTCAATATTAATCTCAAAATAATTATTTAGCTAAAATAGTCTCATAAAACTTATATAGAGGTAATCGGCAAATAGGGATAATTTATTTTATAAATTTGAATTGTTCATTTTTTAATTTGAATTTAAATAGAATTTGACATAAATGACTTCAGATCCTAACAACCTGATTAAATGGGAAGTAGAGCACGAGAGTCTCTAAACAGAACCATCCTAAGGGTATCAGCACAGACACTTTAAAATTAACACAAAATGCCTTATTATATTTTGAATTAAGCCAGACAAACGATTTAAACTGACTTCGGACCTATCATTTATAAGCAAGGATCACTCAAGTTAATATTATAAAATCAGTCATATTTGTTATTATTTCAAGTAGATGCCAACTTAGATATAAATGATTGGAGAGAGTTCCATGAATTGCTTTTACAATGATGGGCTTCTCGAAGCCTACAGCCAAAAGAAACTTTAGGCTTTTGTAAAAAAGAAAGTGCAAGCGATTGGATATATTTAATGTATTAAAAGAAGTTAACTTAAATATTGTTTTCTTGGATATTGGCTTGTCTTTGTATTTGAATACTTAATTTTTTAAGTCTTGGAAAGGGAAAATATTCGCATGAGTTATTTTCAGGGAAACGAATTGCTTTCATATACTTCAAGCGAAAATTCATATAAGATCTGCTGCTCCAGTTTATCGAAAAGCCTGTTGTTATATCGCTCTGTAAGCGAGGGATCTCTGGCCTTTTCCTCTTCTTCCTTAAAAACTCCTCGCAAATTAAAATTTACAACCTCAATAATCGCTGCTTTGAGAAAACCATTTTTAAAATAACATTTTATCTTTTAAATTGTTTTAATTTTGCTAAAGAAGGCAGCTTAGTATTAGTCAATACAGAGAATTTATAGAGACTAAAATCAGAGGAGAAGAAGAGTAGGAATGTAGCACGCAAATGATGACATCTCAACTTAAGGAAAGGTTTTGTTCTACTTAAAAAGCCAGAGGTTGATGGATGTTTACGAATTAGACATCTACAATGATTACAATTTTACTTTAGTCAACTAATTTAATTATTTATAAGTTGAAATTATAATTATTAATCGAGAAAATTGTTTTATGAAAAATGAAATGCGATTTATTTTCTGATTGCTAATTAGCGTTCTGAGTCTTTATAATCTCGAAAATGATCTAAAATATAAATCCAACTTCTATTTCTGGAGAAATTAACTTTATTATTCTGCTCATCTTAGATTTTTTATGTAATCATACTCAAATGATTGCACAAAATTTCAAATTATATATCTATACTCTGAGTATGGGTGTCCCTATTAAAAATGGCACGGATTAGTTGAATTTAAAGTTATATTCTATATTGAAAGACAAAAATTAAGCTGCCACTTATCTATTCATTAATTAAAATAACAATGGTAATTATAAAAGCCAATATATGTATTTAATTATAATATTTAAAAACTCCTTGGAGCATAAAGAGTATGAATTTCTTCACTTCTAAAATAAAAGCTTTTATTAAGATTCATGCATTAATTTATATTATAATCACTAGTAGTCTGAGGCTTTTTAGAATAGTATTTGCCATCTCGGAATACGCTTACTTCCAAAACCAATGCATTATAGCTAATAGACTGGAGCACCGGCCAAAAGTGCTTGAAGAATATTCCAATAGCCAACTAATTCATTCCAATCACTAATAAGTACCTCTCTAGTTAGCCACCTGTTTTCATCTTGCTCGATCAAGATTTCAATTTGAGGCTTTGCCGTTTTAAGGACAGAGAAATTTTTCTATCTTTAAAATGCAAATTTTTATGAGAAAATGCTAATATACCCTCAGTAAAAGGTTTCTTCGACTTGGTGAATTTTAATTTCCGAAATACAATCCACAATAAAACCTTATAAGAAGATTATGATCAGGAGGCTTTAAACTACTCTTTTTAAGATACGAACAGCTCTGACTCAGAGAGAACTGAAAATTAATAGATTGAATGGAAGATCTTTCTTTAAATAATATTTTTATTATAATTTTAAGATAATTAATTTTTCTCACTGGGGTAGCGAAGTGGTGCAGATTTAAGTTAACACCTTTGAATAATAAGATTTCACATTATAACTGATTAAAAATTCATTATAGAAAATCATTTGAATAAATATAATTAATAGATGCATCTAAATTATTTGTTAAATTTTAGGAATTGGATCATTATATTTTGCTATAATTTTTCCTTAAAAATATTGATTTTTCATTTAACCATTTAAAATAGCTTTAATATATAAATTATTCTTTAGGTCATAAACTCCCCTAAATGCTCTTCTACTCATTTTATTTTTATCCTGATTAAAATATAATTTAAGACTAATTTTCAATTTAAAATTAAATGAAAAGTTTAATAGATTTAGATTTATATTTTATAGTTATCCATATATATTTGATAATATAGCAAAGTTTTCAAAGTAGAAGATCGTAAATGTTTTATATTCTTATTATTTTATTTTATGAAAAGTAAAAGCCCCAAACTCCTTAAATAAATCTGTATCACCATAGCCATAACAGCAAAGTAATAATCCTAATGGTTATGAAGGATCAAAATCAGTAGGCCAGAATTGCCAGACTTGTCATCCCTCACAAAACTCTCAGAAGATTAGTAGAAGCAGAATGATCTTGAAGATTTAAAAAATTTAGACAATAGAAAGATTTTGAAGATTTCGATCTATATAAATAACTTAATTCTCCTAAAATTCATAAATTAAACTTAGCAATTTATTTCATTTTAATTAATTTGAATGATAATGAAGCACAACCCAATTTTGATTTTATCTTTCACATATAAATATTTTCTTATGAAATATAACTTAAAATTTAGATACTTACTTTCTTACATGAAGATTAGATTAAAATAATCAACACTTATTTTAGAAATTAGCAATTATTTGTATTTTATACCATTATGCGAATTCAATTTTTTCCAAAATAAATTCATGGCTTATAAAATTATAAATAATCGGTGTTTCTAATCAATAGCCAAAATTTAAAAATTAATATCTTTTCTATGATTTTTCATCTCAGATGAACTTTCGAGAGTTTCTCTATCTCTTTTCATATGTTTCATTTTTTGTGAATAAAGTTTTGCACATAGCTTATAAAAATATTTAATTTAAGTTTTAATTTCCTTTTAGAAGCTCAAAGCTTAAATAAATGAAACATTTTGAATCTTTCTGCTGCCTTGATTCCTTATTAAATTAATTATTCAAGGAATGAAATTTTTGAATAGTGATTCCTTTAGTTAAATGTACTTTTGATAACGAGTATCTGCAGCTAAGTTTAATTGTTTCTCCAAACCAGTTGTACCCAGATCATTAAGCATGAACGTAGTTTTAACTTAGCTTGTTCTTCTAACTCTTTTAAGATTTCTTCTTGAAGTTTTTAACCAACAGCGTCTGGTGAATGTGCTTCTAGGTTGCTCATAAAGTTGTCTTTTTAAAATGCTTTTCCATATTCATCGTCACTTTCTTAGAACTCGTTATTTGTTCTCTCTGCCTTTAACTTTGATATCTTAAATTTCAAAAGATTATAAGAAATAATTTTATCTTCATTTAGAATGTTCGAATGTCATTTACTTGCTTTTCCTTGGTAAATCCTAATCTTTTATGTCTATTTTAATAATCATGATTTATCAGTGATGTAAATTAAATTATTTCTTGTGAGTCATTGAATGCTCCTTCCTCTCCATTCATATCTAAATAACTTCAAAATAAAATAATGCTTTCTCTTTATAATCGTAGTTGATTTGTGAATTGTTGATGTTATCGAGGAGTCCTGCCTAGGTGAAACTTATCTAATGCTGATCTTATTTGTCTTCATCTCTAAAAGTCAAGCCTATGTTAGTCTAGCTTAGACTTTTCTAATTTTATAGAGACTTTAGCTTCTTCTCCTGCTCTTTCAGCAATTTCTAAACATTGCTCTGGTATATCATTTTCCTTCTTTTTAACATGATTTATAATTATAAAAATTGAAAATGTAAATTTAAAATAAAGGTGTATGATCTTTTTAAACAGTTTTGAAAGCATCCGATAGATTATCATTGAGTTTATTTTCAGAAACATAAAGAAGTTAACTAGAGTATTTCCCTAGAATTACTCCAATTATTGCAAACCCCAAATCAAATTGAGTGTCAGTACTAGATGAAGAAGCAACATTTGTAGTTAAAGAGCAAAACTATTAAATATAGATATATTAAAAACACTAGCAGCAAGTTAATTCATTCAAAAGCTCAGTTATATTGTCAGAGGGATCCTCAAATGTCATTTTGTATTTTAATTAAATGGCCTGTATTTGGCAATGAAGAACATGCAAGAGTAGCTGATCCAAATCTGAGTCATGATCTGAAAAGCAGGATAGTCCCCGCAAAACACAATCACCCACGCATACTACAACCTCCTCAAAATGAATATAACGTTCCACACATACTGAGCAAAACTCTTGGTCAAAGTTCCAGAGTAGAATGATAAATTTTATTCTTATAATGAGCCATATCTACCTCTGAAAATCCTGATTTTGAAGCAGTTCTTAGTTTTTGAAAAGAAAGATGGCAATTAGAATGGGAGCTGTTGAATATAAAATGAAAATCAGCATAGAAATTGCCACTGATATTGTACTATCTGATTCGTTGTTTAAGAACTAAAAGATAACTTAAAACTTATTTTAAGATATGAGCTCATGTATTTCTTACGACTTAATTGAAATAACAGCCGTCAGATAAGTTTTGAGATAGCTCTTGGTAAAGTAAGTAATGATCGAACTGAACATTATTTTCTGTTTCAAAGATTCATAAACTTTCCTTTTAATTTTTTTAAAGAAATATAAATTTTTTTAAAAAATCCTGATTCTATACTGGTAGATTTGAAAATTAGATGTATTTAGTAGAATTAACTTACTTAGGATAAAATAAAAAATTAATTTGAGTATATAAAACAATAACGGGAAAGTATTATAAAAATAAAGAAATTAAATCAGAGTAAATTTTTAAAATTATATTTATTATTTTTATTTTTTAAATAAATAAATAACCAAAAAATTTTTAAAATTTTTAAATTTGCTAAAAATAAAAAAATTTTAAAATTTTTAAAATTTTCCCCCCTGGATATTTAAATTTAATTAAGGATACCTACGAATGGAAAATTTTAGCCCCAAAAGTATCCCTATTCCAAATACAAAAGCAATAACACCCAAAATGATATAGCCCATATTTTGCATTATAGCTCCAGTATCATAAAATAAAATTATTTCATAGCGTAGAATTGTTAAGACTTAGGATGTAAATTAAAATTTTAAAAGATATCCATTTGAGAGAAGCTGACGTTAGAGTCTTGCGAAAAGTTGTTGATGGAATTGAATATCATTTTTATTAGCCACTTGGGCACGATGCTCATGTTTGATATGTCAATTATTGTTTCCAGACAAGCGATCAAGTTAAAATTATACAATAATTTATGTTAGATGGGAGAGCAATATTTAGCATGGGGATGTGACACAAAATTTAGAGAGTGTTTACTAAATTCCAAATCTGTTTCATAGACAGTCCAAGGAATAGAGATAACATAATATTTGCTATAATTCCTGACATTAGAGACGAATCTAGTAGACCGAAAGTTGAACTTATGACACTCTTAAAATAAAACTTAATGAATTATGGAATCATTTATATATTTTTGGGATCAATAGGAATGATTTAGTAAGGAAATTTAATTGTTACTAATGCAGTGTTAGTGATTTCTGAAATCCTAGGTTTACAGTATCTCTGATCGCTATTGGGGCATTTTATTTTGGCTGAGTTAGCAGTATAAACGAATATGAAGAACTTATAAGAGTTTCCCGTGTCTTCAAACTGAGAATCCCTCAGTATTATCTTCATTTAGTAAATACCTACATCCTTTTCTTAAGGGTAGAGAGTGAACAATATGATAAAAAGATAAATTTGTGTGTGAATGTGTTGTATGCATATATCCCAAACTTTTTAATAGCCCCTACGTTTATATCAAGAATGTAAGACTGACTTTGAAGAGTGTTAAAACAATCCTAGAGAGGGTATCTTCCAAAGTCACCTGCGATTATTTTAACATCATCCTAAAAAATAAAGCATATTTATCCATAGAACACTTTTCTATTGTCTTAAATTTACAAATACAATAATTTATTCAGGGACTTCTTTTTTATAAAAAAAAAATACATAGAGAAAATACCAAAATTATTTAAAATTTTTGGGGGAAATCACAAAAAGATTTTAAAATTAAGAAAAACAATTTTATAGATAATTGATAAGCTTACCTATTTTATCGCTCTGGCCCCCAACTTTTTTAATAGCTCCCCCTTGGGAAAAAAGGGAAATTTAATTTACTTAAAAAATTCTTGCCTTGTTTCTTTTCGTTGAGAAGAAAAACCCTTTTTTGTTTTTGGGAAACAGTTTTAAAAGGGGCCCCCCCAAATTTCACTAAACCCTTTTTTAAATTTATAATTTTTTTTTTATAAAAAAAAAATTTTTCTTTTTAAAAGGTATTTTTCGTATAAGTTTCCCTTTTTTCCCTTATCTTTTAAAAATATCTTATAGCTCAAGATAGAAGTTAAATTTGGGGAAAGGGTAAAAATTTAACTTAATACAATTTAAAAAATATTTCCCCCCTGACTGGTTTTTATGAGGGGGGAGTAGTAGTAGTCCCAGCACTAGTCCCAAAAAGACGAGTCACCCAAATTTCCCTTACTTAATTAAACTAATCAATCAAACACCTGATCACATTTAAAATTAATCGCCACCCCTTTCCAACCCTTTTAAATTTTTAAATTTCGACCATTTTTTAATTTAAAGGGTGGTTTGGCCACCCCCAAAAATTTAATTCAAAAAAACATTTTAAAAAAAAGATGGGTTGACTTTCACTTCCCCCCAGATTTCCCCTCTATTTTTTCCTTTTTAAAATTATTTTTGGCGCTGATTAATTTTTCTATTTTCTACAACCTTTACCAAATTTTAACCGAAAAATGGCAAACCTTTTTAAGCCACTAAGAAACAAATTTAATTTAAAAAACGTTAAAATCTTTTAATTCTTATTCATTCAAATTTTAAAAAAATAATTGTATTGGGAGGGAAATTTTTTTTAAAAACCCTTTAAGGTGGTCTGGCTGTGACAACAGCAAACATTTTTAAAATGTAGGCACAACAGTTTCCGTTTTTAGCTTTTTCAATTTTTAAAAACTTGTCCCCTTCCAGCTTTGGATTTTCGGGAAATTGTAATCCTTAAAAAGAGTGTTTATCATTGCAAAGATTTCATTATCAACCAAAATCTGTTGGGGGCTTTAGGGGAGAAAATTAAAATATTTTTTTTAAATTCTCATCGTTTGGGATTTGCAAAGTGGTGATATATTACTTAGATCGAAGTACTTTGAAAGTTAAGTCTCTTCAAAATAAAATATCTCGATGGCTTTGCTAGCTATAGTATACTCATAGTTAAGTTGCTGTATTTTAGTTGGGACAGACGAAATTATTTAAAGTAATTTAATAGATATTAAATTCATATTTTAACTATGCACTAGGTAAAGAGAGTAACCAAATGTAAAAATACATTTTATAATAAACTTATGACACTCATGAGTGCTAAATAAGTGTTTAATCATTATAGATAATAGATTTACTTGAGTTAACGGTTTCTTAACTAGACTGTAATAAGTGCTGGCTTTGAAATTGATTATTATATTTATTCCCTAAATTTTACTTTACTTTACTTTACTTTACTTTACTTGAGTTAACTAGTTGAGGAGGTATTTGTGAAGAAGTTTGAAAACCCTCAGTAACTTGGTAACTATCATCTTCGTTACTGAAGTAACTTGCATTCAAGAACTTGACTTGCAAGTAGTCTTTCCCCTATAGAAAAGTTATAGTTTATAATATTCTTACCAATATGGATTATGAAATATACTGAGGATTAGAGAACAATATCTACAGCTACATTTCAGTAGAAGAGAAAGAAGTCACTTGGTAGGACAGAATAGAGGTGTTCATTTTCTCTGCTTGGTCAAACGTTACATAATAAATTACAATATTTCATTGAAATATTAAATTACATAAAGAGACTTTGATACATTTGTGTAGTTTTTGGGATCATAAATGCATATAAATTGAAATGCTTTGAATAATTTAAAGAGAGTAACCGATTGATAGCGATAGGTCTAAGTCACTGAATCGTTATTCTTATTAAAAATAAAAAAGGTTTCATTTGAAATTTAATCAAGGATAACAGCTTAAAAGTAAAATGATGAGCTCGAGCTCAAATTAAATGAACTTCAAAGAAAATTATTTACTTAATTAAATTGACTGGAGAGGTCAAAGCAGTGAGAATGAAATAGCTGTCATTCAGCATATACTCTCCAGTGAAGTTAAAATTAGCGTAGGTGACATTATACTTTAGATTGATTTAGCAAGTTGCATCTATATATTCTGAAACATTGAGCTTTTAAAATGGGTAGTCTTTTGATAGAAGGCCGAGAGAAGTGTCGAAGTATATGTCAGGGTAATCAAAGGATTAAACGTTCAATAAAATTTTAAAGAAAAGAAAGATTTGATATCACGCACTTTGTTTATAACTTGCTAAGATTTTCATATGGATTTGATAGAGTTTTGGAAAACTATTTTATTAAATCATAATGATTACTGTGCAATTTATACAAATATTCCATTTGCATTAAGCTTGAAGTGTTTGTTTTTTTAAACAAAAAATAAAATCATGCATTAATTTAGTATATAACTCTTTTAAAATGAAAGATGCTTTTATTTTAAGAAGTGTTGGAGAAAGTGCCCGTTAGAGATACAATATTAGTATAAATTTTTAACTCGCTCTTGAAATTCCCCATTGTCGAACTTTGCTTTAAATAATGAAATTAAATAAGTGTGCTCAATTTTGAAAGAGGTGCAGCCTTGATCTGAGACATCTGAGCTCTCCACGAAACTATAACTATCTTTCAAATTGCCAGAATGTACACAGTTTTAAAAAAAACTTTCTTAAAAACTCCAAAAAATTCTTCTTCTATTAAAATAAAAATCTATTATATTTTAGTTGATGTAGCCATTGCTCTCTCCAAACATTCTATAAGATTATCCATTTAGAGTGAATTTGGCAAAATAATCTTTAATTAATTTAGGCATCTAAGCTGATGAAGGGGGTGCCAATTTTTAAATTCTTCGGAGGATAGTAATTTTAATTCTTGGATTAAATTGATTAAATGTTGCTGATTTTTCTGCTATAAGCGTCGATTGTTTTATAGTAGAGATCGCCGTCAGAATCGTAATAAAATCCACTGTCCGCATAATAATTATTCAAAAGTTACAAGCTAAAGAGAGTCACACCATCCTTCTCTGCAACTAAGAATAAAAAAAGTAGGATGCATAATTTGTATTAAAGAAGTAAACTATCTCCAGTACAGTTGAGTTGATTGGATTATAAGTCTTTATATCATTGCATTAGATAATATAGAGTTATAAAAAACATTTTAGATTAATTAGCCAGAGGCGAAAGAGCTCCCTTAGTAGACATAGTCTACTAGATAATTCAAGCCATTATCAACATTTAGATTTATATATAATCTCATTTTCTTATCAAACACGACCAGATTTGGAACCTTGTTGGTGAAAAAATAAAAAGAATTGTGCTCTCAAAGAAACAGATGTAGTGCAAATTCAATTTAGAACTGTATGTAAACTAGGTTTATACAGTTTAAAATAAAATAATAATATTCAACTAGATGATACAAAATTCTTTTAAGGAAATAAAAGTGTAATTTGATAGGAGCAGCCTTGTAAGAAGAGATAGTGCCAAGACTATCAAGATGGATGATGATTCCCTTATTGGAGCTTGTGTAGTTATAGTCGTGTTTATTTAAGGAAATCAATTTTAGCTTGTTGATAATTTAGTCAACTCCAGCCTAGTAAACTCTTTCACTCACTTTCTTCATGTAGAGGTCTCCCTCGCTGTAGAATTCAAAAATTAATTTTAAAAAGACTTTAAAAATATATTGCTAGAATCAAACCTCAGAAACCCTTAAAATATGATAAGTATAAGGAGTTAAGTAATGTAAAACTAGCTTATTTTTATTAACATAATCTCGAGTAACCGAACAAAATATAGGCGTAATGCACCAATACAAAAAAAATGATTTTCTACAAAAGAAATTTAACACAATGAGATAAATGAGAATAAGATATAATCAGTTTATCATTTTTTAAGGAGTAATGAGAATTTTAATTATATCTTGTTAAAAATTATAAACTAAAACTTCACTTTCACTTTTGCTTTATCTTCTTTGTTAATTTTTATTGCAGCATTTGATAAGAAATCGTCCTATTGTAAAAATGAAATTTAATTACTTTCTAATAAATAATACTCATTATTTTATAGTTGATGCTACCTTAAACAGTTGATTCATAATACCCTAGTAAATAAAAATTTGACTTTGTATGAAAATTAAAAGGAGAGAGGAAGATGATTTGCACTCGATAGGAATAAAAATCTTATATCTACTAGCAATTATGTTATTTTTAATATAAAGTTATGAATTTACTATGAATAGATTTATCTAATCCTGAAAGCCAAAATTAGCCTAAAGATAGAAATTTGCCATAATTGAAGTTTGAGTACAGAAATTTTATTGTTGAATTATTTTTATTTTCAATTTTAAATTTATTAAAGGCAACCGTAATATTCTCTTACTTATAAATTATTGGGCTTAAATGGGAAGGTGAAGCCAGCGGTGTAATACTTTTCATATTTAAATTCATACTTAAAACTCGTCGCACTCACAGCAATTAAATTATTTAATAAAATAAATATCATTTTAGGAGACAATGTTTTTCCTTTAAAATTATATTACTTTAAAAAACACTCAATCGATCTTGAAAATTATTTAGAAGCATTTTATAAATAACAACCTGAAATAATTAAATTCTTTAATTTAAAGGATAAATATTTGCAGCATAAACAGTAAGTGCCATTGCATTATACAATTTGAAGAGAAATTAAATTCGTTTAAATTATTGAGGGCGTCTCTTTGAATGACATAGACCAGGTCATCATCTGAGTTATAGAGCACAGACATTGTATTAAACTGGTTAGTCGCTGAGTATATTACTTGATTGAGAGTCATAGTCGATATTTTAACATTCGCTATACTGAAGAATTTAATACGTGATAGAAGATGATCAAAACTTAAATGAAGATAGATAAGTGCCGAAGTAAGTGATTTATAATAAGTGATAGCTTAAATATATTAAATTTTAATTATTAATGGGAGAAGGAGGCGGTATGTAGATTTTCGTCAAGATCCTCACTGGCAAGACCTAGTTTTGATCATTTTGATTCCATTTTAGTTTCGAATTCTCTATTCTTTTTAGTTGTGGCTGTTCTTTCTTGATGTTATTGAGGTTGAAGGTTTTGCTTGTCTTGATGATCTGAATTGAGTAATGAGTTGTCAAAAGTGTTCAAAATATTGTCTAAACTGTATTCTTCAAGTTGCATGCCAGCGAAGATAAGTCTTTGCTTGTCAAAAGAGTAGCCTTCAGTGTTTAAACTAGTGGCCTTGACGTTCTCAATGGTGTCGGAGTGCTCTCTTGTAAGAGTGGGTTGAGTTGCTGCTATTACTATTGCTATTGTTAGAGCTGTTGAGTTCCACATTTAAATTAAGAGATATGTTAAATTAAAACGTTAATATATTAAAGGATAGACTACAAGCACTCAGACATCTTATATTTCTAGGAATTATGATCATCTATTTTCTTTTAGATTCTCTAGTATAATGCAACTTTATAAATTAGAAATATCTATACTCATCTAAAATATAATTAAACTTTGCTGTCTGCACTGGAACTCCACTCATATATGCTTAAGACTTAAGAACTTGACCCTGCCAATACCATCTTTCTATTTCAAATATGAATTTTATTTATTTATATTATCTTTCTTGGTCTGAATCTCTAGATTGCTCAAATTAATTTGTAAATTTCATTTCATACACATCTATTTTCTTTATTTAGGCTATAATTTTTATTGCCAAGGAGGGCTAGGCGACTTTCATTTATTTCTATAGTACAACACTTCCTTTGCTAATTATTAGAAAAATAGGAAAATAAGTTTCTTATTATTTTTGCTGTTAAGCTTATTCAGAAATACATAGCTATTTTATAATTGTGTAAATTAATTGTACATAGTCAAACTTGTAATCTAAGCCAGAAGAGTCAATTTTATTAGTTTACCCTAATACATATTAATCAGTAAATATAAACATCAGATATATTTTAATCAGAGCCTGAAAATGCCAAGCTGAAGATGGATAAAATTTAAAATTATTGTTTAAAATATATATTTTTTTTATAATGGTGGTATTAGTGTTTTAAGAGCCAATTATTTTGGGATATTCAGCTGCACAACTCACACACTATAATTGTAGTTGCAAAATTAGTGTTATCAGTAGCACCACCATACTTTTTCAAGGAAGAATTATCTCTGGCTAAAGGATTCTAATCCCAGACTCTTAGCGAAGAACCTTTTTACTTTAATATTAAATTTATTGTAGAATTTATTTGCTTGAGTGTAATTTGTTCATTGTTCTGAAGCAATTCTTATTGTTAAGCTTATTTTCTGTACAAATTTAATTAAATAATAAATTTATGGATAATGTACCTAGTTGTTGCATTGGGTGATTCGTTCACTATTTATTAGATTGGTGGAGGTGGCCACAATTTTAAATTAAATACTTATAAACTACTTAAGATAGATAATTAACTCATAATTAATAATCTCAGAATGCAAGATTAAGACTTTCTATAAGAATTAAGGCAAGAATTTATAGTTTACAATAAGTTATGGATTTGAATTTTATTTATCAATGTATCTAAATGAGTTAATGTTCCATTAAAGAAAATTTGTTGTCTTTGATAAAAGGAGCATATATTAAGAAATTTTCAATCAATGATTATAATAAAAACTTTCATTTAGGTAGATTTTATGATTAATATGGGAATTAAGAACTTCTTAGTGCATAAATTAAACTATTAAGAAGTTATCTATACCACCAACTGGGTGCAGTTTCCGGCCATTTCAACCTTTTTGGAAAAGGCAATGAGGCACTCCTTACTGTTCGATATATCAACATAAATTATGAGGAAAAAGAATGGAATAGAAAATATGAATCACCTTTGATTACAATTGAATATAGTCTATCCCATCAGTTTAAGGTGATACTTTTATAGAAGTAGTATTGATTAAGAAAACTGCCACTTTTTGACTAGTGGAGACTTTGCTTTTCAATTATGAATATCAAGAATATTTATTTATAAATCTAGGAACTTTAGAGATCAGCCCTATCTCAATATTTATTTATTCTAATGCTTAATATTATACAAATTAATTAAAAGACGTTTGATATTTAAATTCAATGTTTTACTATATCAAAGACTTACATTCATTGATTTGTCATCAAGGCAAAATGGAAGAGTCCTGCTAGCTTAAAAAATCCATTGAATTTCTTGGAACCATCAAGGTACAAGAAATAAAGTAAATATTGTTTTAACCCTAAATATAATTCATTTTGCATCTTCAAAGTTGGTAAGAACAATGGACTAATATTTTACACGTTCTATTATGACAATTTTATAAGCAAAGATTTCTTGGATTGTGATCTAAATAAAAAGAGAAGGAATGTTGACATGCCTCATTTTAAAGCAATAAGGATCGTGCTTACTTGAAGCAAAGAATGGAGAGCAAATCTCCTTAGTTATTCCCAAATTAATTTGGATGGGAATATGAAGTCTCCAAATTTTTTCTTTTTATACGAAATAATTTTACTAACATTTAGGAATATTTGTTGCTGATAAAAATTTATCAAAATAACCATCAATGGTGAAAACATCGCAAGCAGACAAATTCAATCCAAAAATTCAAAATTTTATTTTATCCCTGTCCTTAGAATGCCTGCTTAGATAGGAACTCATTAACATTTATATATTTTTCATATCAAATGATTTTTTGATTAATTTAACTGACTTTAAATTTAATAATTTAATATTAAAACCTTATTTAAAAGTAAATTTACGAATTGAGGCAGGTAGTGTCATCATTTTTATTTATTTTCAATTTGAATTTCTCTACTAGAAAATATAAATGTTTCTTTTGAGATTCATAATACTTTATGCTTTGAACAGCGAGCCTAATGTAAAGCTTTATTTTTGTCTTATGGATTATATCCTCCTCCTCTTTCTCTCTCTTATAATTAAAGGAGTATAGTGATGCGAGATTTTTCAAAATTAAAGTTATTATTTTCTCCATTACATTCTCTAATTAAATAAACTCCTTTTTAACTAATTTTTATTGTTTTATTGATTGCTCTTTATATGTTGTATATTACTTAAAATCTTTGTTCATTTTTGTGCTATTTTAAAGATTTTTAATTAAAGCGCACTTAATTTAAGAGCTTTATTAATTTAACACTTCAAGAGCATTTACTTAAGAATGAAACAAGAACTCATTAAATAAAATAAAAATATGAGCAATATATTAAAATGCTTTTAAAATAAACTCCGACTTCAATGTAAATAGTTGACGGTGGTTAGCTTGTTCTTTCATACGAAAAGTAGAAGTCCTAAAAGGTAGTACGTACCCTAAAGAGAGGACCGCCATTTTCTAAATCAAAGAACAAGCTATTCGGATATAAATCATTATTTTCATAAGTTAAAAACTAGAAATTTCTTGATATTTTCAACATAAGGTAAAGTTAAATAGTTCTGCTCGCTATAAATAATATATTTGAAAAGTTATTATATATTTAAAGCTTAATCATAATAGATAATAAAAGAGTGAAAATTTTAGAATATAAGGATCATAGTATGAACAATAAAATCAGCTTAAATCGCTATACTTTCAAGCTAAAATTAATTTTTGAAAATCTAATTCATAGAATCTCTAGAGGAAATATTTTTAATAGAAGGTTGGAATTTGTTTTTTATAAGATAGAACATTATGCAGGATCAGTAATTATACCTAAAAATTTAATACATAATAGTGGGTAATGAAAACTAAAATCAAGAATAAGCAGATCTTTAAAAAGTATTAGAGACTATTGGCTCATAAAATATAATTTAAATTATGTTTTAAAAAGGTGGTATGCAGATTTTCGTGAAAATCCTCACTTTAAGGATCTTAATATAATGTAAGAGCGTTATACTTAGGTACTTTGTCTTTGCAGCCGAATGTAGATTTCTTTTTGAATATTATTTTCATTCTTAGCATTTTGTCTTTTTTATGAAATTTCTTGATAAAAAAGTGTAAAAAAATGTTCATGATTTGAATTGAATAGGTGGAATGTATGAGTAGACATCGTATAGAAGCCTGTCTAGTTATAGTGATCGTTACCTTGTTTATCTTGGATCTTGCTTTGCTTAAGAAGTTCACCCTAGAGACCTCTAATATAATAATCCATCAGTAAGTGCTGCAAATATGTAATAGATCAGAGTGAGATTAGGTGATCCTCCAAACCGTTTATGAACAGTAATTGTTTCGAAGTCGTATATCTCCTTCGGCTTATATTTGACACATTCTTTATATTGAAAGTCGAATAGGGCTAATGGTCGAAATTTTAAGGGTAGGCTAGTCAGATGCAAGACTTTCGTGGGGCATAAGATGCTGATTCCTCTTTGGGGCAGTCTAGTTAGAGCACTTACCATTTTCTAATAATGCAGGAGAAATATAACAACTCAAAGTCTTCATGCATAGCCAAGAGTTCTTGCTCATATTTTCCTGTTTCTAAGTCTAATCAACAATTATGATTTTTGGTATAGCGATTTACCAGCGTTATTGTTAAGCACACTTTCTCACCTTTTCTGCTGGTCTTAAAAGTAGTATCAATAGTTTGACATGTGCACAAATGCATTATTATCAAAATTTTAAGTAAGTGTTTTATTTTTACAATTAGGGATCAATAATTTCTACTCAAATTTTAAATTTCTTGATTCTATTTACATATATTTTGGTTGCTATTTTTCTCCCGCTGCCGCACCTGATCAGCATTGGTGTATGCTTTTTTGCTGTGACTACAGTGGAAAACTGGTGGAGTTCAATCAACATCAATGAGTGCTAGCGACTGTTAGTTTTTTCAGACCACAGAGATTCTCTCTCGTCTCTAAATGGGAGTAGTGCGTCATCACTAATTAACTGACGTTGGGCTTTCACGGTGACGTGGCACAACTGATCAAGGAGTTACGCCTGTGAATTAACTTTAAATCGATTAACTTATTATATGCCCTATTAGGGGTTCGATTAATTCCTAATAAATTAAATCAAATTTACATATTTTTACTTATTGTTCTTATAAATGAATTTTAATTTTTTTCTCTAAGACTTACATTTCACTTACAAGATGCATCGAATCAATGGCAAGTTCAAATTAGAATACTTATTAATTAAATTAAGCTTGATTTTTAAAATATAACTTTCCTATCCTATTATTAAATCCTTGTGCATTTATATTTTTGCAATAAACATACCAGGTTAATATTATAAAAACCATATTCCTTAACTAGAATCTGTTCCTGAAATATAGCCTCTAAAAATAAAAGGTCTTAGAAATCACTTCCTTTTCATTATGTTAGAGCGCAGGATAATAAAGATATACAATTAAAACAATCTCACTTTTATTCAAACTATTAAACATTAATTTTAAGATTAAGATTAAGATTAAATTTAATTAAAAATTATAAATACAAGCGAAGTGGTACAAAGATGGGAGGCGAGAAAGGAATTCCAACAGAGCCACTTTAAGGCATTTTAATTTGGCTACCTTTGGACAAATTATGTTTACTGAGAAGATGACTATGTGCTATGGTGGCTTAGCTGGAAGAATCATTATTTATAAATTGGATATCCCATTCTCATTATGCCTCAGCTTTCATAAAGAGAGATGAATCCTATGGAGCAACTAAGCAAGCTGTCAATATGATGGCGATCAGATAACCAAAGTGAAAAGAAAATGCCTCTTAGATTTGTGTTCAACACTTTTTGCCATTTTTTGGCTGATTACTATATCAGCAGAAGTTGGATTCCAGTTTGCATAAGTTTGGCCAAAGTGAGCTGCAAGCTTAATTCATAGGTCTAAAAGTTTAAGCCGTGACACGTCTAGTGAATTTTTATGCACAGTAGAATTTCTTAATAGTACCTAATAAATTAAAAAATATTTATTTTTATAGAATCTAATTTTTTATTATTTTATGAAATTCAAGTGAGCTTATCGAGCGTCTATACAAGCGTGACTCAAATCCTAGACTTTCAAACCCACAAAAATAATAAAAGATTTGAGAGAAATGAAGGTAAAATCTATTTAAAATTCATGAAGAAAACAGAAGTCATGTATATATACGAGTTAGATGTATTCGACAACTACTCTTTCAAATTAGTGAGATCTTAATTTTTTAAATAAAGTTTTAAATCATTATGATCATTAACTTTTAGAGATTATTACTTCCTTCATAAAATAATTAAAGTAAAGTAAAGTAAAGTAAAATTTTAGGAATATAATTAATAATCAATTTCTTAAAATAGCACTTATCGTACTGAATTAGAAAATATGTTATTATCCTATGTAAGCCTAAAATAATTAAATAGATCAATTTAAAGTTTTCACTACGATTCAACCTTCTTTGGTAATATTCTCTAAATTAAATTTGAGAAGATTCAGCTCAAAATTTATTGGAAATAGATTTAGAAAAATCATAGGTAAAATATACCTTAAAAGAATGGCAGATTAGCTTCTAAAATTTTAAGAAAAGAATTAAATGAAAATCTTAATTCACTGAAGTATGCAAATCCAAATATACATTTGGAAAATATTTTTAGCTTTAAAGTTAAAATGAACCACTCTTGATTAGGAGAGATACCTTATTTTATTTAATTCTTTGAAAATATGTGGTTGTATTTTCAAATGTTTTTTACTAGAAATGGGAGAAAGATTTAGTTGTTATTTGTATGAATTAAGATAAAATTAACTCTAAATTAAAGCTTAATAAATATGAATTACTAAACAAGAATTGAATAAATATGAATTTATTAGAAAACCAATCCAAGAAAATCTTCTAATCAATTTCATCCTTTATATGAATAAATTATACTGAGCTTATTCTAACTAAAACATCATATTATGAGGCATAGATAATACTAAATAGACCTAAATAAATTATTTAAATTATTATATGTAATATTATAAACTGAAAACTAAAATACATTAATTATTTATAGATTATAATTTTTAAATTATCTGTAAGATCTATTTTTAAAGATGAATGATCATAAAAAAATATTGTTTTTCAGTGTTTAATAACATAATTGTGAACTATGGGGACACATATAATGAAGACTATAGCATTTTGTAATGTTAAAATTGGTCCAATGATGAGAAAGGAGAAACTTATTTAATAAAAAGCCTCAGTAAATTTTTAAAGTGAAAATAAGTTGTGTATAATTAATTTCTTTATTAATAATTATAATCATTCTAAATTTTAACCCTAAACAGGCAATCTAAAGTCTTCTAGGAAGGTGACCTTGACGTCTGTCTCATATTCTCTGAATTTTATACCTTAAGTGCTTCCTCTATCTCAGATAACTGAGTGTTAGGTTTCATAGGTTGCTTGATTATTACTCTCTAACTTTTTCAAAGGTTCTGATACCTTGTCTATCTTACAATGTCTTGTTGCGAATTATATTGCATCATCTTCACTTTCACACTAGTAGTATTCCTCTGGTTTCATATCGCATTCAAGTATGATTGCAACTATAGACCAAATGTCCCACTGCATTGAACCGTTGAGCCAAGTCTGTCTCTATGGGAAGTAGCCTGCAGTTCCTTGCACCGATGCTTCCTCAATGTTTTCTCTTCTTACAACTCTGTTGAAGTCTATGACAGTTGCTCTGACTGGTTCAAAGTTTATCATGATGTTCTCTGGCTTGAGATCTCTGTGCACGAATCCCAACTCATGCAACTCCATCACTCCTCTAACGAGGTCAGTGAGAATAGCAGTAAGCTAGTACTTGTTGCGCCTCGTGCTGAGAAATTCTCTTAGTGTGATCTCCCATTTAGGAAGGCGAATGGCGATGTAATCATGATCGATAAGAACACCAGCAAGATGAAGAACGTACTAGCTCAAGTTTTTGTCCCTCGCTTCTCTCAACACTGTCAGTTCGTTCGCGAACTCAAGACCTCTCTCTTCCTTCTTACAAGGTATTCGTAAGGGAAGATCTTGTAAGCATACTCTTCTTGTATGATGGTGTCTCTTCGCTTCGCATCAGCAAGGTGGAGGTAATTTTGAACACACTCCTCCAAAGTTACAACTCTCAAGCATGGAGTCTTGCTTTGAGCTAGCTGAAACTTTACTGACACCATACACTAAGGCTTCTGATTCATGAACTCAATCTTCCTCTTCTTCTCCTCTTGCTTCCTCTTTAGTTGAACCTTGTCAAGGTATCGTGCTTGCCTCTTAGCTGGCACCATCTTTAAAGTTTCTTTATCCTCAATTACGAACTCAGCCATGTGCTTCTTCTCCATGTGTTTCTTGAGGAAAGCAGAGTGAGAGAATGTCTGCTCACAAGTTGAGCAAGGATAGCGACCGTCCACTTTCTAATGCTTCATTTAGATCTTAGGTTTGTCTGAGTGGACTTCCTTGATGTGCCGCTTGAGGCTGTGAACAATAGATGCTTACTACATACTACGGAGAGATCGTGAAACAAGAAAACTATCTTTGGAAGTTTCTCACGCGGTACTACAAACTAAAATGCGCTAATTGGCGATGAATCTTTTAATTTATAAATTCGATTAAAAACACTTCCTACTCTACCATTTCTCATCCAGGCAACTTTAAAATTCGAGAGTAAAGTGTGGCACTCTCAGCATTTTTTATATGAAATTGATTGTTTTTAATTGACTACTAATACTTATAACGGTAATTTCATATATGCTTGGGAATGAAACTGAACCTTCAATGATTTGCATTTTGTCCGCTTAATTAAAATTAATTAAACTCAACTTATTCAAACCTATCATATTATAGGGTTCTGAATGTCATAAAAAATAAATCTGATTCCACTTGGCTTTAGACAATTTGGAAATTTTCCTCCAATTTTCATCCTTGTTGATTATGACATAAGATTTATCTCCTCTGCAAATTAGGAAATTATATCTTTCATTTGTTGAATATATGTATCAATATATGAAAACTGATAATTGAATCTTCACTTTTCCATGAACTGAATTCATATTTGAGAGGAGATCCAATTTAAGACTCTTTGGATATAAATACAAATGAAAGTAGGAGCTCCTCCTTAAGTCCATCAGTGGAAGAAAATATAGGAGACATGACTAAAATATAAAATATTTTGATTTTTTAAATATTAACTAGAGGCAATATATCTTCTATTGTAGCTAATTCTAAAATTTAAGTAAGGGAATACGAAAGGACTTCTAAGACTAGAATTGAAGAAATATTCTAATATTTATTTTAAAGCGTAAAAGTTGGCTCTATAAAAAAAAAGATTCAACATTAAATAATTAGAGTTCCTAATTTACTATAAGAAAGATAACAGAGAACTAAAATCAAAGTTAGTAATTCCAATTAGAACTTTGAGAAATAAAGTAGAAGCTATCATCAATGAATACAATAATTAAATGTGATTAAAAAAGCATCTGGCAAGAATTTATTTAAAAAAATAAGCGGTTTCACAAAGTTTATCATCTATTTTTCATTTTATAATAGAATTATGATGTTTCATTTTTCTAATTTTCAAGAATCAGCGGCAATTGATTAATTGCAAATGAAGAAGATATAATGATATTTTAGTTAGAGCTAAATTGAAGCTTTAATATTAAGTAAAGAATTGGAACATTATTTGTTTATCTTTGGCAGTTTTCTATTTTATCATATTTTGATAGTATTAAAATAGATAATTTAAATTTGGGAATAATTTAATTTACACTTTTAAATTTGTATTAATTTTTTTTTACGATATTTGAGTGCCATTTTATTTAAAATAAAATTAAATTTTTAATTATCTAATGAAAAATCAATGCTAATTAGGTAAATTTTGTTCCTAAATCAAATATTTAGTTATAAAGAATAAATTTAACATCGATGGCCCAAATTTTAGTCTTCAGTTAGTCATTTAGTGATCAGATATCACAAAGAAAATTTATCATTTCAGATATTTCATCCACTATTGTAAAATAAATTTCAAGTACATTCTCGAAATGCGGGTTATATTTTGGTTATATAAAAATTAAAAAAAAATGTTCATTAGCTCATTAAATTTGCCTTTCAAAAGTGGATCAAATATATCCGAAATGATAGATTTTGTTCATGATATCTGTCCAATAAATGGCTAACTGAAACTCCATCTTTTGCTAAAAATTTAAGCCTTAGAAGTTAATTGTTCTTATAACTTATTATTAGGAGCAATATTTCCCTATGACATAAATTTTAATTATATAATTCAATATAAAATTTTAAAGTTGGAAGGACAAAAATTAAATTATGTTAATTCGAATCAACTGAATTCTTTCTATCATCAAATGATTACTTAATTAAAGATTTTGAATTATTTATTGTTTCATAGAGGAAAATAATACAATTCAGAAACTACTCGCAATAAATATAATTATTAAATAAAGTAGTAAGGAAAATTTAAGATAATTTAGAAATTTAGAGTCATCCCGTTAGGGAATAAATAAAAAATTCATGTAACTTACGAAGCCTCTATTTTGGGTAGACACTTTATAACTTTATAATTCAGACCAAGACTTTGTCATCCATACTGCTCCTTATAGGTTCATCAATAGACTGGAAAAATGTGAATAGAACATTTTGTCTTCCTTATCTACATTAATACTATAAAAGGTATATTTTCCATGCTTCGCATAGAAATTAATAGATTATTAAATGCCTCTTATCTATATTTGAATCTCTTTATTTATTTCAACCTTAAAGAAATTTAAAGTTCAAATTGAAACAATATCTTCTTATTCAGCCCTTAATCAGAGTTATATATTAAAATGCTAAAGAATGTCAACGAATTAGCCGATTTAATTTCTTCTTTAGGATCATCAATCAGAAGAAAGACGGTAATAATCTAATAGATTTGTTTTTGAATTAAGAAAAGCTAAAACTCGAGCAAGTCTATGGTGTTCAGGATATCTTAGCACTCCTCTTTTATATATCCTCAAGATTTATAGCTGAATTTTTCAACTTAATATCTTATAGAGTGGTCAAATTAATTTTTCAATCTAAAGTTCAGGGTTTTTCTTCCTAAAACTTTAATATTTTTTTGGGGAAATATGATGTTTTAAATTTACCTATTTACTTAATAATTTAGCTAAGTTAAATTTGTTGCCTACAACAATTGAGAGCGCATATATCATGAATAACAGAAAGCGAACATATAAAGACAGACTAGATTTATTTAATATATGATTCCAGCTGCAGAAAAAGGAATAAATAAACATTTACTTATTTTCATTTTTCACCTGAAGTTTATCGATTTTTTAAAGCTATATTTTTATGATTGAATATTTAAAATTGGTTGAGATTAAATCTCTTAAATTCAAAAGTTAAATACAACCAGAAATATTTTCAATCAAAATACACTCTATATTAAGGAAAATTTTTCTTTTCTTTTAGAAAAAAGTCACCATCAAATCAATCACTTGTATAAAAGAGATAAAATGAAAATAAAAATATCTTTTAAATATTTCGTTTATAAGTAGAATAAATATTAATTTTAATAGAAATATACTTCAGGATATTAAAAACTTATTGCTTTTATATAATATAATTTATCACTAAACTATAGTAAGGTATTGTGCAATTTATTTTAGGTTAAAAAAATAATTTTTAAAAAGTATTATTAACATTTGAAGAGGATTCCTTTAGAGTTTAGAATGAAGATAGAACACTTTAAAATAAGTTTTTATCTTATTATGACTCTAAAATAAAACACCCACTTCGATGAGATTAGTTGCAGAAGATAAGCTTGTTCTTAAATACGGAGAGAAGAAGTGGAAAAAGTAAAGCCCTCGAAAGAACTCAATCGGATATAAACTATTAATTTTCATTTACTAAAGAACAACAAAAATATTTTAGATATGTACAAATTATGAAGGATGTTAATCGAAAATGTTGTACTCACAATGATAAAGATAAATTATCACATATTTATAGCAAAATCACTAACATAAAATTTTAAAAATAAAGATCGAAAACTTTCATATAATTTTTATAACTTGGTTTTATCCAAAGAAGAGGGAAAATTTATATCTTCGGTTTAAATTATAAAGATATTTCAGTTCAAGTTTACCAAATACTATTTAAATGATAATAATTCTCAAATAGAGCTCAGAATTTTTTATAAAATAAATTATATTTTATTGTAAAAAAAGAATTCGTTCAACTAATGATTGAATTTTTTATATGACAGACAGCTATAAGAAATTAAGATCTTTAATAGAAGTTTAGCAAAATTATTTTTTATTATCAACGGAACTTTATTCCTTATTTAATTTGCTAATATTTATGAAATTGCTTTATTCTTATACATAATTAATTCTATAATTAGTTTTCCAAAGTAAAAATATTTATAATATTTTTGATAAGCCTATTACTTACAAGATTGAACAAATAAATGGGAAAATATCAATTGAGCTGATATTTATATAATTTGGTTGAAATAAATTAAATCTTTATCTCTAAGATTCTCTCTTTTTAAATTTATGAATAATAATTTTTGCAAGAAGTAGATTGAAGAAATTGAAATATCGTATTATTATGACTACTACCTAGTAATGGTGCTTTCAAGAGATGACCGTGATTAATATGTCTCTAGTAAGTAAGGAAGTTTATCTCAATCACTTCCGAACTAAGACTCGTCGACTAAGAATTCTCTCTATGCGGCTCCTTTGAAGTCACTTGCGCTGGATTCAGCTTCTGCGCTGAGACTTGGTCGGGGCGCTATCACTCGCTTTAAGCAGATTGGACTCTCCATCTCTGCTAAAGCCATTCCTTCTCTTCCCAAGGCGTTGTCTGCCATCAATGGCTCTCGCTCAAAGCGCAAGGAGCGACTAGCAACAAGGGCGCTCTGGAGGAATTGGCTCTCCTCTTTTGTGCCGCTGAGGTCATGTGAGTATTTTTCGGCTCCATCAGAAATTACGATTCTGCTCTCCAATGTTTACCTTGAGCTCTTCATCACTACCGTAATCTTTACTCTATAATAATTTGTGCAATAAGTAAATAAATGGATGTGCGAGCTGAGTTCCTCTAGTTGGTTTCTCTTCCAGAAATAATTCCTCTTAGAAAATAAGGCCTTAAAAATCATTACTTGTTTATAATGTGGAATGAAGGAATTGTACAGTTATACAATAAGAATAACCGGTCCTTAGTTCAATCAAATAAAAATATCAGTTTAAATTTACTAAAACTATTTTCTTATATTGTTAAATTCAAGTTGCTGGCCGATATTTTATTGTTGAAATTTTAATTAAAATCGGAGATTGGTTAAAATAAAAATGGTTATTGAAATAATAATTAATTAGGAATTAAGAACCCTACGGATTAATATTAATCGATTAAGTAATCACAGCGTAACTCCTTGATCAGTTGTGCCACGTCACCGGGAAAGCCCACCGTTGATGACAGTTAAATTCGCTCAAACACCCTCCGATCTGCAGCTTGTTCTATAGCTTATCGAAAAATAATATAAGTTTATTCTTTAATCATCTTCATAGCTCCTCTCAGCATCGAGATATGATTAGCACAGTTTAAGGTCATCACAATGCTTGGTTTTTATTAAACTTGTGTCGCTTATAACTCTTGACTGAGTGCTCCCACTCAAAAATTGCAAGGATATAAAATTCTTAGAATTCTTCGCTGAATCGAATGGTGTAATAATTATTTAAATTGGAAACACTTCAACTGTCACTCATTAAATCCATTTAATTAAATATATAAATTAATTTTATTTTCCTTTAAATTCTCAGCTATAATAAAAGCTTTAGAAAACTCCATGATTTTCAATTCTTAAAGAGAATCGACAGTAGATTGTTTATGAACAGTTCTTAGAGCTTCTATGGAAAAATCTTGTTCTCAGAGACTAATGATTGGGGATCAGTGGACATCTATGAGTTAAATATTTACAACAATTTTTCATTCAACAAAGTTAGATCATAATTTACATAATTTTATATTATAGCTGAGAATTAATAAAAAAGAGAATTAAATTAAATATTTAATTAAAATTGAATTAAATCGTGACAGTGTCAAAATTAAATAATTATTAGACCATTCGTTTCAGCACAAAATTATAAGAACTCTTCTTCCTCGCAACTTTTGCGTGTGAGCGCACAGTCAAAAAATATAAGTAACCCAATTTTGAATGAAAATGAAATTGAAGATGATGAAAAGTGCGCACTACATATCTTGCTGCTGAGAAGTTCTGTTGTTATTATAAAATGAGAAACTCATATTAACTTTTTTTTGTTTTCGAGCAAGTTAAAGATCGAGGGGTGTTTGAGCCATTTCAACTGACAACAATTTACAAATATCCATTTATTATTTTAAACAATCACCGATTTTAATTTAATTTCCTACTCTAATAATAATAATTTTTTTAGGATCGATAGTTGTTGAAGAATATTGCTTCGTTCATAAATCTAATCAAAAATTCTTATTTCTTATAGTTTTTCACTATCAGTCATTCTTATTTGGCAATATTGTGAAACAAATTTTATCAATATATTTTTACTTATTAATTATGAAAATTAAGCAAAATATATTAATTTAAATGATTAAATTCTTAGCCTTTCAAAGAAGAACCAATATTTCTGCTCTTTTTAATAGTATGAGCGAATTTAATCGGTTAATAAAATAAAAAATTATTTGCTTCTTGGCTATGATATTTCTCATTTAAGTGCATTTATTTATTATCATAATGAAAAAGGCCTTATATCGCCTAGTCCTTCTAAAAATTATAATGAATTTCAAATAAGCTAGGGAGAGCATTTTAGCCGGCCTAGCAAAGACAAAAACCTATCACCTAATTGCATTCAAGGAGAAATAGTGTAAACATCAGAGAACTCACAATATGAATTTCAACTTCAATTATTCAGGTAGGATTAATTAAAGACTAAATTAAAACTCTAGTTAAAGTCGATGAAGAAGGAGCCATCAAAGAATTGAACAAAGAGACAATGCAAACATAGATCTCTAAAGATATTATCGAGTGCACTTCTTGCAGCTCTTCAAATATACAATTAAAAAATTCTTTCTACCTGCAAATCTCTAATATGTTTATTTAAAGAACATCAACCTGAGATAATACATTCGTATTCAGCCTATAATATTTTTTGCATTTAATACCACAATTATAAATCAAGGCGACACTTTAAACCAAGACTTTAATATTCTACAATGCAAGAATTGGACAACAGGAAAGGTCTTCCTTGAGAGAATCCCTTAGCCTAAAAAGCTGATTCCTCTTAACATCCGAATACTTTCAGATATTCCCCCTATGTTCATACTCGTTGATTTAGACTCTAAGTTTCATCTGCTCTACTAATTTGGAATTTTCACTTTTTTTACAAGTTTTTAAAAAATATAAATATGAACGCAAATGATAATCGATAAAACTTTCTTCAAGCAATTGAATTCTTATTTAAGCCATACAACAGATTTAGAGCCTAACTTTAAGGTTCGCAAATTGCATGAAAACAGTTTAATTTCTTTAGCAAGCACACCAGAAATTGGCATTTTTTTTTTTCTTCTAATTTTAAACTATTAGTGATAAAGACAATACTTAAACTATTTCTGAAGATCAAGGTTTGGAATTGCACTCCTAGAATTAAAAAAGATCTTAGAAAAGATAACTTCATTTTATTTTTAAGCTCTAAATGTTGATCTCTAAGTTTGTGGAAGTAATGCCAAAAATATAGAATTCATAATATCCTACCGAACAGGCCAAAGTGAACAAAAATCCAGAATAGTTATACCTATTAGAACTCTAAAAGAATATAAACGCAAGAGAATTATGAAACTGTAAATTAAAAATAAAAAAATTATCTATAAGGAATGAGTAAGTGCTTCTTCTTGCTTTAGAAGTTTATATTATAAATTTATTTTGGAGATGGGGAGAGGCGATAAAATCTTGATGGTCTATATATTTTTACATAATCATTAAACATAGATTGGCAGATTATACGAATTTTGATTTAATAATAAATACAACTACTCCTATTCACATGATAAGACTAAATAAAAAAGTAAACCTTCATTTTTTATTCCATTTTGCCAATTTGATTCGATCATGTACTATAAGAAATAAAGGCTTAAGCTCTCATAAAAGAGCATTGTAATTTAATATGATAAATATAACTTTAGAATAGATGTTAATTAATAGCAATTAGTTGCATTTAACCAGCTTCATTTCATTTTTTACTTCGAATAATGAAGTTTATAATTATTTTTGAAAGCTTTGGTAATCATTTATTGAATATTTGTTGCTTTCTTTTTAACATATTTAAGATATGATAACGATTGAATTTATAAATGGAATTAAGGGGATCAAGAGAGTTGCAGTTGAAATGTTTCGAACTCTAAAAATGTCCTTTCGATAAAGCATAAAATTCTAAGAACTTGATCACTTGAAACTTTTGTTTAGAATCCTCATTTATAAAATATTATACATATGTAACAAAGGTATTAGAAAATTGAGAGCAATTCAAAAATCAAATCTTGCGACTATAAGGTGATCATATGTAGATAAAGAAGAACTCCTCCAATTATTGGTAAACAAAATCTAAAAAGTAAAGAAATTTTAATAAATATGTCAAAAATCCACCACCACATCAAAAAAATTTCCATTTAAATTATTAACCAACCTTTTTATCTTTATGTTAATTTGACTAAACCATATAAAATAAAATTCGGATTATTTTAAACTGATTTTTAAATATTTAAGAGATCAGCTTATTAAGAGTTAAAAGAATTGAAAATTAAATAATAAATATATCCATGTCAAAACTTAGCATTAAACATGAAATAATAAGTAATAAAACGAATGAGCAAAAAAAAGGGAAAATTATATTTTTCCTCTTTGACAATAAATTTAAATTAAATATACAGCATTTGCTTGAAATATATCAGAGTTTTAAATTCTCAGTAATTTTCTTAAAATAATCTTAAATTTCTACTCCTAATTTTCGCCCTGATTCTCTCCATGTCTTAAAACCTAGTAGCATTTTTGCTTTCACAGATAAATTAGATTAGCTTTTAATAAAATTAATAGCTATACACTTTCGTCATCTCTCTTTAATATTAATCTTTAACATTTAAATGATTAATTGTACCATTTTAAAATTAGCAAACATATTTAATTTAATCACTTTATTAATCATAAATTTTGTTAAAAACAGAAATTAGTTGCTATCAACTTTGATCAATCAACAATGAGTACTCTTCCCTCTTAAAGCCAGACTATTCTTGATATTATCATGGATTTTAATAAATAGATCAAAATGTAATTAATATAGCTTCTTTAAAATCTGAGTAAAATTAATTATTTTGTAGATTAAATTTCCATTGATAAAAATTGAATATTTGCAACTTTCATTCTTGGAGCTTCTCTTTAGAAAATAATGTGCCAAAATAATGATCTATAGAAGAAGTTTTTTTATATTTTGAATTTCTCCTTATTTTCTAAGAGAGAAGTTATTATAATGGCAATAGAAAAATAGACAATTTTAAGTACTATCATTCAAACTGTCAAAAATTTGGACGTCGCTAAATTGAATTAATTGCGATTTTCTATCTAAGATTTACTGTATTTAATAATTATTTGATCCATAGACAATCACAAGTTAAGGAAATACATTAATATATGACTTATAAAGTTTTAATATTTAAGTTAATTAAATGACTGATTAATTCGTGTTATAAGCTAAATGAAAAAGCTAACTATTTATTGGGAATAGAATCAATTTAAGAATTAAAATTTATTTAGAGGGAGGATATTTAAGAGCTTAGATTTTAATTAATGTTTGCACATTTAGACTCTGCATCAAATTCTAATATTTTTTTCAAATGATTATTTCTTTAAATTATAAATTGGTTTACATTAGCTGTTTTTATTGCATTTTTAATTAAGATCTTTTTATTTTTATTATGTTTATAATTGTTTACATTAAATATTTGGATATAATTTTCATTTTAACATTTCAAGGCAATAAAAGTCTTGAACAGATCGAACAGAGAACTCATTTTTTAAAAATATTATAATTACTTAATGGAAAAAAAAAAAAAACCTCACTAAAAAGGTCCACTATTAGCGTCCAAAAAGATAGCTTATAGATATAAAAATGATAGCACGCTTAAAAATCACATATTTTTCATACATCCAAGTCAAAGAAGTTGTGGGGCATAAACAGAAATTATAACTTTAAAATATAAACATTTTTTATACATCCAAGTCAAAATTGGTGGGGGTCATTTAATGGATTGCAATTTTTATAATTAATTTTATAATGGAAACTCATGTATTCTAAGATAATTTTGCCTGACTAGTTATTCTCAATATGGATATATTAGACATTTTTAAAATCATAAATTAGTAAGTATAGAATCAGGTAAAATGAATATTTAAAAATAATTCAACTTTTTACGAGTGGGAAATAGAATCGAAACGTAATAATTACCATTTAAACAACAGTAAAAATTAAATATTTTGCCTCAAGTTCAAATTTTGAATTAATTGTCAAGCTCATGACGCTAGTTCTAAATATTTAATCCTTCCATTTTCCAGTATGTTATTATTAATAAAAATTTTTTTTTTATTGTTTACTAATCTTTTATATTTTTTTCTAAGACAAAGATTCCAATAATCTCTTTGCAAATAATTCAGTAAAGTAAAATTTTTGGACTTTTATTTCAAAAAAGAATTTGCTAAAAATTTTGTAATTTATTTGAAGTTGCGGAGCCTGATGATTAGATTAAACCGTATTTGTTTTAATTAACTACTTAATTAATTTATATTACTATTAAAAAAGTAAAATTTTAGAAACACTAACTTTTGTATTCTATCACCTATTTCTATCTTCCCTATACAGCTTATAAATAAAGCTGGTTTTAGGAAATTATTTGCACCAATTTAAGATTTTATTGAAAAACTAAGTCTCAAAATATAATTTATACTTTAGAGAATCAGGAACATAATAATTAAGGGAATTAAGGGCCCCCGGCATAAATAAGATAGGCCGTGACGTCAATGATATTGCTGTGACGCACTTATCTGACGCACACAAACCTAACAGCCGAATAGGGATTTAAACACGTGCCACCCACTACATTTAAGAACAGCTTTTCATCTCCAAAAACTTTAAATGATGAAAAAAAATTCGTAGCTTCATACGAAGCAAGTCGCTGTCCTAGGTTGCTTCCATACTCCAGTGCATAATGAATGTTTGCCCTAGATCACATCTAGCTAACGATTATGAATTAACCACTTACTTTTTATTATCTCTCCAGTGACAGTCAACACACCTTACCAGTACTTCGGTGCCATTATCACCTTCTCTAGCACTTCACCCAACAGCCAATGGATTACCAAACCAGAGAGCCTTCAGGGAAAAGGGCGACCGGACCTTAGTGCCTGTAAGTGCTGTCTGAATTTTAACTTTCTAATTTATCAGGATACATAAATAAGCCTAAAATACATTGGTTTTTCATTTTTAAATCCATTACGAATTTTAATGACCTGCCCCAAAAAGAGGCATCCACATATTTTCAACATCTAAATAAATAATAATTTTATTATTTTAGATAAGTGCGAAATTTAAATTAACAGTCTCCATTCATAGTCATATTTAAGTTTAAATAATATTTGTAGAATACTTAACGTTTAAATTTTAAAAGTCCTTGATTATTCTTTATTTTTAGTTTATGAATTCTGTTTTTGGTTATGAAGATGAATAAAAAATTTTATCATTGATAGTTATTGTATTCATAAAGTATGTGTAATTAATTATGCCACAAAAATAGAGTATTATAATTCTACTTATTTATAAGTGTTAATCTTTTCTAATCTTAAAGCGTATTAAAATATTGCGAGCAATATAATTTGAATTTTACAATTTATCTACTACAATACCTACAAAGCAGAGATGATCAGGGCGAGGTTAAGGTTGAGCTACTATTGAAGATTTAAATTTTTTATTTAAGAAAATATCTTTGAAATTTATGGCAATAAGGACAAATGATATCCAGAGATAAGAAATGATAGAGCTTTATTCTGAGACAAGAATTACCCCTCTTAAAGTAGGAGGCTGAAAAATCACTTCCTCTTCGAAAACTCATACTCCTCTTTTATCTACAACCTAAATAACCGCTAAATTGAGAGCAAAGATAAATTAGCATATTTCATATTGAATTGAGAGGTATCTCTTAACAATAAAAGAATCGCAGCTCACCAAATCTTCAAAAAGATGAAGCAAGTATTCCTTGCGATAATCGGTAAAACAGCAAAGAAGGAAAGATTTGGTTCGCTTACAGAAATGATGAGATCAGTCTACGAACTAGAAGAGATAGATGTTTCATTGATTATGAAGTTGAATGCGCTTCAGCCATCAGTCAAAATTTTATTTAGATAAATAGACACAGAGTATAAGCAATAGTTTCTTCATTTATAAAAATACTTTCTGAAATCATTTTCCTAACTTTTTTCATCATGAAATGTTCTTCTTCAGCAATATTAAAGGAATATATTTCCATTTCATTTTTAAAAAATGATGTAAGTATATGAAAATGAAATATCATGTTGATAATTTTATTATAACCTAAAAGGTACTATCTTATTTTCTTTAATAGGCTGTTAACTTGGACTTTCTCAGGAAGCTTGGGATGCAAGGAGCAACCCTGGGGAGTTTGGGTTTGTAATTTTTAAGTTCCCTAGCTCTAGTTCTCAATGTGTGCTGATTTATTTTTTGCGCCTTCAAAAACTTCGACTCTCCACCCAATTTGCCTTGTGCTCAACCACCCTTTTAATAAAAGTATTCAGTTTAAAATAAAATTCTGATTATGGAAAGCATTAATTTTAGATAAATTTAATGGATATTTTATTGAAGTGAAAAATTTTTTAATAAGGCAGCAATTATATTTAACTATGAAGAAAATTTAATTAAAATTGGAGAAAAATAATAAATAGAGAGGCTTCAAATCGGTGGAAGTTGAATTGTTTGATTCACCAACCCCACCATCATCTTGTTCGATAACAATCAAAAATTTTATATGATTTTCCTTAAAATTTTTGAGTTTATTCAGCAAGATTTTAAAGGGGGCCCATAAGAAAAAAATTTGAAAAAATAAAAAAATGGTGAATTTTGTTAGGAAATACATTTTTTGAATTTCATGCACTATCTAATAGAGTATAATTATTAAAATTGGACACACTATAATTGCAATCCTTCTTTCATTTTAATTTAATTACAAATTTAATTCTTTTTATTAAATTCTCTGCGATAATAACACATTGGCGGCAAAGGGTGAGACCTACCACTAAAACTATGAATTATTGAATTTCAGAAATTGGC
Organism: Tetmemena sp. SeJ-2015; assembly: GCA_027382625.1. NCBI lineage: Eukaryota > Ciliophora > Spirotrichea > Sporadotrichida > Oxytrichidae > Tetmemena > Tetmemena sp. SeJ-2015. Next base: position 117,904 of record JAJKFJ010022513.1, read on the forward strand.
GCACTGAAGTGGCTTCAATTGAACAATCCCCAAATCCAACAGTATTATCCCGATTAACTCCAAGAGTTTCGCAAATCTGCCGCCACTGTTCATCCTTGTTGATCAACAATCAAAGCTTTACCTCCTCTGCTACTTAGGAATTTATCTTTACTCATTTACTTTTATAAAAAGAAAGCTGCTCTTTGATACTACTTTCTTCCAGAAGGTGAACGTTTAGATAAGTGAATATGCAGATATAGACTCGCAGACTAACTCTAGATAGACAATCGAAACTTAGAATTCCACTAGTCGGAAGATGAAGACATGGAGGATTTCACTAAAATTAATAAACTCTATTCAAAAATTAAAATTATAAACTAGTAAGGTCAATTAATCGAAAAAGAGAGTATTGAAGTGAATGCAATTTATAATTTTACTTTATCAACAAATGAATTATTCAAAAATGAAAAATGGTCTTCGATAATGAAGCTGATTTAATCAAAATTATTATTCCAGTAGAGGTCAATATCTACTGTAGCTCAAATGGAGTCTCTCAAATATTTATTTAGTTCAATTAGCTGATTGGCCAAATCAAAGTTTGGGTGTGCAGTTTGCTTCAAGGCGAGGAGTTCGATTCAACTTTTCCAAGATCTTTCCCTCAATGTCATAATCTCCTTATTTATCTATTTATAAAGTTGATCAGTCTGAAAGCAAATATTTTGCATTTATAGTACTTCTGTTCAATCTGAATTTTGAAGAGTGATATTTTGAAACTTAAAACTTGATTGAGATTTAATTGTCTCTAACGTTTTGTTTCAATTGCTAATTATATTATCCCCCAAAATGAAATAATTTTTCTTTACTTCTTCTAATTTAAATTTTCTGAAAAAGCATCTAAGTTTAAAGCTCTATCCTATGAAATGCTCTTCAAGGATAAAAAGGATGAACCCAGGGAAGATATTTAAAATAAATAAGTTTACTATTTTTGGAGCAAAAATAGCGAAAGTTGGATATACTTGAGGAATTTTTCCAAAAGTTCGAATCTCATCTATTGTAAGACTATGCTTTGCAAAATAAATTTCAAAGAATTAATATATCTGTTCAGCCCAAATTTTTAAATAACTGGTAGGAAAGCTTGTAAGTAACTGTTTTTTTAGTCCCTTTTTATGAACTTAGAGAGTAGTTTTAAAACCATCTAAAAATTGGCATTTTAGACAAGAACATTCCCTTTAATTCTGGGCTTTAATAAATTAGTATAATTAAATTTCTTTTCGTAATTTTTCATCGCATTTTACAGTACCAAGTTTTAGCACTGATGTCAATAGCTTCGTCCTCGTTCATCCAGGCCTAACAGAAACAAACTTAAATTTTTTTGAAAAATCGGGGCAAAACGTATCAAATAATTAAAAATTTTGTCTTGCATCGTTCAATTAATATTTTGAATATTTTCAAGCTGAAATTAAACATCTTCCTTAAAGGGGGAAACTAGACGGAAGTTTTCATCAACCTTGCTCAGTCCTTTCTTCAAAATTTTATCAGCTGCCATTTATTTGTTTGTCTCTCGAGAATTGCTGAACTAAAGCGAATGAGGCACCACTAATGAACTATTGATGCTCTTATATCTTTTGGGCTATTTCTATTACTAAAATTAATTGGGCCCCCAAAAAATTTAAAACCTTAATTAATGCCTTAAAATTTGTGCAAGTCGGGGTCTAAATTTTTTGTTTTCTTTTTTAAAATTTAAAGGGGAAAATAAATTTTTTTTCCCATTTTTTTAAGCTTCCCAAACAGGTCAGACTCATCGAAATGAAAAAGACTTGCAAAAATTTAGTGTTCGAGATAACCTACCCTAAAGGGCACAGCCAGCAAAAGTCTAATTGCTAGTCCCTATTAAGAGCACTCAGAAAAAGGGGGCAAAAAAAAGCTCCTTTTTAAATTTCAAAAAAAAGGGAAATTTTAAAACTTTAAATTAATTTTAATTTAACTTTTTAATAAAAACAACCCAAAATTTTCTGGATTAAATATATACACATTATCTAGTAAAGGTATTTATAAACTGTCTACATTGTAATGATGTTATTAACTTATTATTTTCTCAGGAATAGAGATTAATATGGCATTCCAAGAAATAAAAATTCTATAAAACACACATGAATCTTTTAATCATAAGGAAAAGATTTTAATGTTTTTAGGGTAGATACTTTTCCACGAAAGGAAAGTTTTATAATTAATTTTATAATGAAATTTCATTTTTAAAGTTTTATTTTCTTTTCTGGTTAAAATTAAATAAGCTGACATCTTGTTCTTTAAAAATATACTCAATAATTATGACTCTAATGTATAATGTCTGAACTATTTTTCAGGGCTTATATGGTTTGAAATATCTTTACAGTTAAAGTAATTTGATAAAATAAGTTCATTCATGTCTAATTCTTTTTTTTAATTATATACAATATGTTATTAAAGAGGTTACAGCACTTTCAGTTATTTCTACTACAAAATATTTCTTTTGATAATTACTATAAATTAAGGAAATATGCATGAGGTGTGCTATGTTTAAATTTGCTTTTCATTATAGCTCTCTTTTTATTAGGATTAGAAATTTTATTTTATCAGATTCATTAAATTTTTTAATTTACTTTAAAATATATGAATCACAAAAATATTATCTGAAATATTTACTATGTTGTCAATCTATGAAAAAAATGTTAATTAGAGAAATATTTTGAATCTTACCCTCCCATATTCTTCGAAAAATTAATAATTGATTTCGAAGTAATAATTATTTATTTAAGATTTTGAATTTACAACAAGCCTTCGCAAAATGTATAAATAAGCTTTTTAAGAGGATCTCTGCTCAATATAGAATGAAAATAGAACTCATTCTTTATAAAATAATTATATTGAGAATTAAATTGAAATAGATATTGGTTAAAATTATAAATGGAGAATTAAAACTTTATGGCAATAAAATTGAGAAAAAACCCAGATCTGCAGCTTTTCGATAGCCATTCATTCAAAATAAACGTGATGTTTACATATCTTAGCAGCTAGATATGATTCAGTCGTTGTTCATTATCTTCATTTTCGTTTCCTCTGAACTTGAGTGCTGTACTGAGATATCCCGTACAAGAGTTGCAATTATAGAAAAATCTTGGAATTGTATGATAGAATATTTTATAATTTTATCCTTCCAGCTGTAACTGATTTAAAATTTTGTTACTAATTTAATTCAAGTTTTCATAAGATTTCAGCTATAATCTCTAAATTAATTTTAAAAACACCTACAAAGATGAGATTAGTAGACGAGAAATAACTTACTTTTAAATACGGACAAATAAAGAATTCTAAACAACTTAAAACGATGAGAAGAATGCCATACAATTAATAAAAGCAGAAAGACATAGGATATAAATTAATGTTATTTTATTTTGCTAAAATATAAAATATTTGATATGTCAAGATTATATAAGAAGGTCCTATTCTTTTCTTAGATATAATATTCAATTTAATATTAATTGTGAATTCGCAATCCTATTTAATTTAATTTTTATAATTATAACTTTAGTATTTCATATGAATTAACTTTAATATTTTTACTTTAATGAATAATTTGATTTTTATCTGCATTAAAAACTACTCTAATTTTTTAAATCTGTTTAAATAGACTCTAATTATAATTCTGCGAAAAAATTATGCAAATTTACTAATTAAGGTCAAATTATAACCAAAATTAAAATTATTTTGCTCTATGTTTATTTCTATTCCAGGATTTATATAGATGAATAACTATTTAGGATTTTAAATAAACAATTTTTAAATAAAAACTTACTTTTCGATGAAATATTTATGTCTTTTTTAATAAAAAGAATGCTTATAAATATGATCATTTATATCATAATAAGAAATTTTCTTTTAAATTAAATTAAACTCTTAACTATTTAATTCAATTTGGGAACTAAATAATATAATTGTCTTAATATATAATGCTTTTTTTCCTCTAAAATCTGAGAATAAAGATATTCTATATTTTTCTCTGAGTAATTTTGAAATTGGACGATTTTAAAGCTGGCATTAATCAATAGAAAGTTAAATGTCAGGGCAGTATTTATGAGTTTTAATTTTTAAGCTCTTGAGTTTTCCCTTATTAGATATTTATACATTATTTGCTTTTTTATTACAATAATTACTGAGGTAGAATGTCAACCTGATATGATTTTCAGAAATGAACTCCCACAAATAATACCTCTACAAAAAAAAGGCTTTCCAAATCATTACTTGTTCGTTATTAAAAATGATTTGCAAGTATAAATATACAATTAGAACAATCGCTCTTTTGTTCAATATATTTTAAAATATTCAAATTAAATAAACTACTTTTCAAAACAATATAAAGGTTAAAAAGAGAAGTGCCGGTTTTTAAATTTTCAGAATTTAAATATGTTTTTAAATAGAACGGTGATGCTATTGAATACAAATATTATAAGGATAGATAAGAAAAGCAAGGTGGAACTATATTTGAGTTATATAATGGGAATAGAAGATGAGGCTTTTATTAAATTTAAACACCCATAGGTAAAGTCATTAATCTCTATAGCGAAAACCAATTAAGGATTAGAGTTTCAATTAAAGTTCCTATCAATCAATTAAACAAAATAGTATTATTATCAAAAATTCTATATTTTTGCTTAAATCAATATCTTTAAATTCGTTTTTGCTTTCAACTGTAACTTACAACATAAGATTCTCCTCCCTAAAATACGTATAATTTTAAATTCAACTCGGTAAATTTCCATAGTATACGAGCATTAAGAAAATCCATGATTTCCAAGTTCAAGGGATTAATGACAGAAATTTATCTAAAAAATAAGGATCTAGAAATGAGGGAAAGGTCTGGTTCCAATTCGCAAGGTATTCATTTTATATGGATGTGTATGAGTTAGATATGCTAAACGGGTATTCGTTCTCTAAAGTGGATTCTTAATTTCATATTTTTTAATAAAATATTATTCTGGAACTATAGAGATTGGCGATTATTGCTTCCGTCACTACAAAAATTTAAAGATTGTAAATTATAATTTGTTTCACTTCGAGACATCTTATTTGCTAATATTCTCTAATATAAATTTAGGTTGCTTAATTTTATGATTTTTGTTTTGTCTCAGAATTTTATAAGTAACAAATTAAATAGTTATTGAAATTAAAGATGAGTGTATAAATCTAATCATTTTTAAATATAATTGACCTTATTTTATAATATTAAATTGAATCTACTTCAATATATATCTTCAAGATATTTAACAAATGTGAGTTTATAAAGATCTATAAAGATCTAATTTTTTAATTTTCTCCTTTCTTTTTATAATACAATCGTTAACCGTGGTCGCACAAGAAGTCCTGATTTTAATCTTTTGCAGTTATAAAATTGGTTAACTGGGGAGCAAAAAATTGAGTAAATCTCATATCCTCGATAACTGATTGCTCTTAACTTCCGATACTTTGTGAATTTGCCACCGTCGTTCATACTTTAGGACAAAAATTGTGAGCTTTTTATTCTTTGCTGCACAGGAATTGATTTAATTTTTTATGAACTCAACTTATCCTCGATCGTACATTCTTCAAGCTTTTGAATGCATATTTGATTAAAGCTGCTGAATTAGAGCAGCCTCAAGCTAATGCTCGTAATAATATGACTGGGAAAACTTCTACAAACACAACAGTAGAAGAGTTATTGATAAAGGTTTAAAAAAAATACTTTATAGGATAATTTGCTCCTAAATCTGATTCTTCCAATTATAGAGGTCTATTTGAACTTCTAAGCCTTCAAATTTGAATCATAATTCAGTCAGTTAGAGGTCAGCTGCACCTAAATAAAATCTATATTTTAAGCTAATTTTTCGCTATTGTAAAACTACTTAAAGTGCAAATTTTTAATAGTACAGCATTTTGATCTAACAAAAATTTAATTCATATGATTAAGGGATAATGCTACAATTTATTCAACTAAATTTCATTGAGATTATAGCTTAAGCATGATATGTGTTAAAGAAATGCTTCCTATTAAAAATTTGCACTTTAAGTAGTTTTACAATAGCGAAAAATTAGCTTAAAATATAGATTTTATTTAGGTGCAGCTGACCTCTAACTGACTGAATTATGATTCAAATTTGAAGGCTTAGAAGTTCAAATAGACCTCTATAATTGGAAGAATCAGATTTAGGAGCGAAAATTATCCTATAAAGGTATTTTTTCTTACCTTTATTCATTATAAAATTTTACTGTCGAGGAAAGGCCCCCCACCGGGAAAACTTCTACAAACACAACAGTAGAAGAGAGCAAAGATTATTCAACTCAAAGTTAATAAAGAGGGGGAAAAATTGTTTATCACCAAATAAAAATTAGCGAACAAACTGCCTCACATATTCAACAACCTATCGAACAAGAAATCAAATCTCAGAATCTAAATTAATAAGGGAAAGAAATTTCATTATATTTAAAGCATAGGAGTCCATTCTCTATGATTGCAGAAAGGATCTTAAAAATTTAGAATTCAGAATCTAATATCTAAAAAATAACCAAGAACAAGAGTCCAGATTAATCATACCAATTAAAACTCTCAAAAATAAGATAAAAACTCTTATAGAAGAAAATTAAAGTCTTATTTGATAAATCCAAGAAAAGTCATATCAAACTAAGAGGATGACAATTAGTTTCTTAATTGACTGTAATTTTATATTCTTATTATGAGAATGAATTAATCATAATTTCTAAAGTTAGGGCACATATATTATTTTGCTAAAACTTAATTATTTCTTGCTTAGTGGTATTGTATGAAAGATTAAATTATGATAATTCTATGATTAAAAAATTAAGAATTAATCAATAAAAAAACTAATGTCCAAATATATTAAGATCATTTAAATTTTCTCACTTATTGTGTGATTACTTTTAGAAATACTATTAACAAAGCAATAATTTTTTTATTGTAATAAGTATGATACTTCGGAGATGTGAAGAATCTTGAATAATATTATGTACAATTATCAAGGCTTTAAATAAAGAAAAAATAGAGATGTTAATTTTACCCCTACTTCAATCCCTTAAGTTATATTTTTAATTAAAATCTAAACCTTCTGAGTCTAAACTCTGCTTTTTTTTTATTTTTCATGAGGAATAAAATGAAAATATAGTAATATTTTTGTGAATAATCTGTGTGAAATTTAAGCAAAGTTGTAAATTCTTCAATCATTAATCATTTGTTCTGGATAAATTTAGGTAATTTTTCTAGTTGACTGTGTACTTCTTTTATCCATTTATTACTTTGCTTTACTGAAGAAGTAGCTAGTTCATTTCATTGATATTGCCACTCGTTGCTAGTTGCTTCACAGGAACTCCAAATGTGCATGTTATTAGAATCGAAAGAGGAGAATATTTTTTCTATTGAAATAATCGATTTTTCAATTGAAAACAAGTAAATTGTATTTATTAAAGGAAACTTAAACTCTTAGAAATAAATTTTATGAAATAGCAAGGGCGAAATTCAAAATATATCTAATTTATGCAAATAAATATACATTTAATTCATAGATCGACTACATAATAAATAATATGTTTATAATTCAATAAATGATAAAATGGTTTCCTCTTAAACTACGATAATTTTTGGATATTATTTTATTGTATAAATGGTTTTGTTTTGAGTTAATAAATTATTTATTAAAAATTTAAGAATTTAATTACAAGCTTTCACAAAATGTAAAAATAAGCATTTGAAGAGGATCCCAGCACAATAAAGATAGAAAAAAGAACTCATTTATAAATATAGAAAGTTGAGAATTAAATTTAATCAAAGATTCGTTAAATTAAAAAGATAAAACTTTTTGGCAGTTAAAATGGCTCAAACACTCATAATCTGCAGATTTATTAAAAGCTAAGAATAATTTAATGCAATTTCCAACTATAATTATCATCATAGTATCCAACAGTAGTGATTTATAATTTTACACTCTCTATCTTCTTCATATTTTGTTTCCTATGAAATAGACTTGCTTACAACTTTGCAGCTCCCTCACTAATGTTTCAATGACTTAAATTCTTTGAACTTTATGTCGTTGAATAGCGTGATATTTATTTAAATCTGAAAATAATTGCTGATTTTTTCCATTTCAATTTAAATTCTAATTCATTTTTCCATTAAAGTCTCAGCTATTTTATTTTAAATATTATTTTAAGAACTCCTAAAAAGATGAGATTATTAGCCGAAGATTAACTAGCTCTTAAATACGGATAAAAATAGAAGTCTAAATAACTTTAAAATATGAGAAGAATGCCATACAATTAATAAAAGCAGAAGCTCATCGGATATAAATTTATACTTATTTACTAATCCAAAATCTTATAATATTTGATGATATGCCAAAATTGTCTAAGAAAGTTCAATTCTTTTCTATGAAACAAAATAAATAAATCCTAAATGAAATCTAAAATTTTATATTATTTTAATTTAAGAATTAATATTTTTCATGAGAAAGTAGTCTCAATATTTCTTCTTTTGTTTTTAATCCCTTGAGATTATAAAACCCCCTAATGATAAAAATAATTTTAATACGACTCTATCTAACATTAGTAATTCTGCTGTATAATTATCTAAGTTTACTAATAAAGGTCAAATTATAATAAACAATTAAGATTTATCCTTCATATTGAGTTTATTCTATATTCTTGTTGTTGACCAAGGAAAATATTACTAATTTAACGTTGATTTTTAAAATTGTTAAATCCTAATTAACTTTGAACGAATTAACGTAATTGGAAGGGAATAAATATATATAGGGCCATTAGGGAACTCATCCATTAGACATATAACTGTAAGTAAAAATCGCAAAAGAGATTTATAGGGCTAAAAAATTTAAATATAGACATCAGTAATTATAACTTACATTACATTAAAAAATTTAGAAATGGAGGTTTTTTCTACATCAGACACTCATTAAATTTTCATTTTAATAATTCCCAAGCCCACCCACCACCCAAAACTAGCACGACAACTACAAAAAGTCAAAAGTAAGTATTAAAATTTTTACAAAATTTTTGCTTCTACCCATGATTTTCAGAATAATCCAAAATTTTAATTTTTGGAACTCCTTTTGCCATAATTCCTACTATTTTTTTGAAGTATTCCAGAATTCTCTTGAAATGATGTTTAAAATATATTTTAAATAGAAAAGCATACTTACTTTTGACTTTTTGTAGTTTTTCGTGCTCGTTTTGGGTGGTGGTGGCCTGGGAATTATTAAACTAGAAATTTAATGAGTGGGCCAGGGGGCTGATGGAGAAAAAACCTCCATTTCTAAATTTTTAATGTAATGTAAGTTATATTACTGATGTATAATTTTAAATTTTTTAGCACTATATATCTCTTTTGCGATTTTTACTTACAGTTATATGTCTAATGGATGAGTTCCCTAATGGCCCTATATATATTTATTCCCTTCCAATTACGTTAATTCGTTCAAAGTTAATTAGGATTTAACAATTTTAAAAATCAACGTTAAATTAGTAATATTAAGGTATTTATATCAAAATTAATTTATCTTGTTTTAAAATGGCAAAAATTTATTGATCTTGAAATAGTATAAAGAATTTACTTAATTTTAAGTATGAATTGATAAAGACATACTTTTCTTCGTTTAAAATAAATAAATCTTATCCCTTAAAAATTTAACAGTAAATTAAATATAATAGTCTTTAGTCTATAATTTTAATTATTTTTTTCTTTTAAATTCCTTAGAAAAATATATTCTATATTTTCTTTGACTAATATTGAAATTGGACAATTTTTAAAATGGAGGAAATAAATCGAAAAGTAATTATAACCAGAGTATTTAAGAGTTTAAATTTTAATCTTTTAGATTTCCCTTTTTAAATATTTCTACACTAAGTATTATGTTTTTTTTTACAATAAGAACTGAGATGGAATGCGGAGCTGAAATGTTTTTTCTAAATTAAACTCCATAAATAATACCTCTCCACTAAAAAGGCTTCCCGAATCACTACCTGTTCGTAATAAATAAAGATTTACAATTATAAATATACAATTTGAACAACCGCTCTTTTGTTCAATCAATTAAAATGCTTAGTACAAAAATTATTTGTTGTTATTAAATTAACCTAATTTCCTATATTATAAAGCTAAATAGGGGAAGTAAAGAGTGGATTCGAAAATTATTAGAAAATTAAATATATAAAAGAAAATTTGTTATATCAAAGGTTTAATCATACTTGAAAGAAAGGGAAGAAGATATATTCGAGCTATTAAAAAGCAAAAGAAGTTAAGGCCTTGATAAATTTAAACACCTAAAGGTTAAAAATAGCTCTATATAAAGAAAATTAATAAATCATTTAGACTTTGAATTATAAATCCTATCATTATAAAATATTAGATTAGCCAAGCAATCATCTCTAATCAAAATGTTTTATACCATATATTTAATTAAGAATTAAGCTTTCGCAATTTATTATTACAACTCTCCTTTTTTTTAGCTTCCCTTATTTAATTTGATTATTTTTTAAATTCAACTTGGGAGTTTTCCTAGTATACGAGTATTCAGAAAATCCATGATTATCAAGTTAAAAAGGCCAATGACATTCGTCTAAAATATACGCATCTAGAAACGAAGGAAAGATCTGGTTCCAATTAGCAAAGGATTTAAAAATCTTGGACATGTATGAGTTAGATATGCTCAATGGATATTCCTTCACTAAGGTGGATTCATAAAAATCATATTTATAAATACAATTTTATTATTCAGGATCGATAGAGATTAGCGAATACTGCCGCTACCATTAAATTTAACATTTTTTAATTTTTCACAGACAGACATTCTTATTTGGGGTAATATTCTATAAAATAAATTTATAAAATAATTATTAAATTCTTAATTAAATACAGAAGAAATAAATAAAAAATTGTTGAAAATATGAGAAGAATAATTATTAGAGTATTTAATTAAAGAGATATTAAAAACATTAAGAAATAAATCAAAATCACCTCTAGTTTAAAGCTGTCTTAATTAATGGTTACCTAATTTTAAAACTAACTGAATCTGTCATATTTTATTGTAACTACATCCTATATCCAATTTTACCTTCAATAGAATTCTATCTCTATTATAAATGACATTTTACAGAGTTTAATGAAATAATTTGTTTCTTCTACTTTACTATATTTTTTTTCATCAACTTATATTGTGAATTAATATACCTACTGACTTAATTTAATTTTGAATTTTTATATCTTCTTTAGATGATTAAATCCACTTAATGAATCTAACATTTTTACTTCTTTAAGATAAATATAAACAATTTGATGATAAAAATCTCATTACTCTATTTTATTTTGCTTTTTTTATAACACAGTCGTGAACCGTGGCCTGGCAGAAAGTCGGGACTATAACCTTTTGCAATCTGTAAATTTGTTCATCTGGGGAGTCTAAAGTAAAGTAAATACCATGGCCTGAATAGCTTATTCCACTTAACTTCCGATAATTTGTGGATTTACCCCCGATGTTCATACTTGTTGAAGAAAAGTTAAGAGCTTGGTCTTCTCTGCGACTTAGGAATTTTATTTTATTATCTATTTGAACTAAACTGATGCTCGATACTAAATTCTTCAAGCTTTTGAATACATATTTGGATCGAGTTGCCGCTTCGGAGCCTAAATTAAATGCCTAAATTAAGCATAGACAGCTGACCAATTAACTCAAAATTAATTTAGAACTCATAGTAGTAATATTTTATATTAACTAATAGTGAACAAGCATAGACTGCCTCACAAGCTCAACATCCTATGAAATAATAACTAATCTTCTCTTAGACGGAAATCGCTAAATGGAAAGATATATTTAAATTTAAAGCTTAAAAAGTCAGACTCTAAGATTGCAGAAAGGATCTTAAAAATTTAGAATTCAGGATCTTCTATTATAAAAATCACGAAGAAGAAGAATCCAGGCTAGTCATTCCAATTAAAACACTAAGAAATAAGGTAAAATCTCTTATGGGAAAGAAATAAAGTGGAAAATGATTTATACTGATTAAGGTCACATCATAATAAGAGGATGGCAAATAGTTCCATAATTTATTCTAATTCTAAATTTATAATTAAGACACTAAAACATTCATATTTTCTTGAAGTTAGGGTACATCAATTATTTTGATAAAACTTAATAATTTCTTGCTTTATTGTATTAATAATGATTAAATTATGGTCTTAAGAAATAAAAACAATTAAAGCTTAAGCAAAAAATATCAACCTTTAATAATTTTTTGTTAGGATTTTATCATAAATCTATGATTGAAATCTGGCAATTATTCTTGAACAAATTTAATGCCCAAATAATATAAAGAAGATTTAAATTTCATTTGTTATAGCCAGATTAAATTTGGAAATGCTATACAAAACAATAATTTTTTATTGGATTTATTGCACTACTTCATGGCTGAGGAAGATTTTAAGAATCTTAAAAAATAAAATTATGTAAAAATTTCAGGGCTATGAGTCAAGCAGAGATTGAGAATTTAATTAAGCCTTGCTTAACCCCCAGTCTTATTTTTTAAACTTAAATCATTTAATTTATATATAAGCTGTAATTTGTTATTTTATCTTCCCATGAATAAAATGAGTAATGTTTCATCAAAAATACTAAACTATATTTGTTAATAATCAGTGTGAAATTTAAGCAAAGTTGTAAATTCTTCATTCAGTCATCATTAGTTCTGGATATATTTAGGTAGTCTTGGAATAAATAAGCTCTGCAAATTATTTCATTTAAGCCTCCTTTCTTTGCAAAAGTTTTTCTAGTTGACTGTGCTCTTCTTTTATCCATTTATCAATTTGCTTTACTGAAGAAGTAGCTAGCTCATTTCATTTATATTGCCACTCGTTGCTAGTTGCTTTACTGGAACTCCAAATGTGTTGAGACACTTTTAGGAAGACTAACTACTCAGAACTATATTAAAAGAACTTTATGCTTGTTGGGTTCCTACTACATCATTCTGATATTTGGGTACTAAGTTTCTTATCTTCTCTCTCTCCCTCCTGATCTCACAATCTATTGATCTTTCAACTTTGATTAGTGAACCCAAAGTCCAGATGAAAGACTTTCTGCTAGCTTGTCATGAGTTCTCTCAGTAGTGAAGCCTAAATAATTATCCTACTTTAGTCCATTCATTGCCTGATGCTCGGAACCTTTCTAGTAAATGGAATTCAGCTTGCCATGCTTAAGATCTGATAGCATAAAGTCACTATTTGAGCCTGGCTATGACCTTATCGTTATGTTCTCAATAGGATGACTATGTTGAATTTACTACTTCGGTTAGAGGCCATTATTCATATGACTTTGAGTGAACTAGCCTTAAAAGTTGAAGTCAAATTATTAATGATCAGAATCGAAGCTTTTGAAATGCCTTTCCTTTTGATTTAATCTGTTAACAGAGGTCGAACTATCAACTAGGTGTCTTGCCATTTAACTCTAGTCTTAGTTTACACTTCTTATATGGATTTCAGAGTTAATGCTTTTGCACATCTACTGCAACTTTGATTAAAATTCATAAAATGACAATTAAATGATTAAGTCTAAGCCTTCTTTTGTTAAAGGGAAATATCGGACAAAGTCTTAGCTCTGACATGGCAAGAAGTTCCACCCAATAATTTATTGTTTCGAGTAGCATTCTTAAATTAACTGTTAATAGATAGAGCTTGATTGTTCTGAATTAACACACTATCAAAAGGAGCACTATTCTAATGCATTACTCTGTTCTAACCTTTGGCACTCTCGTAACTGACAGCTGGGTTATTAGAAATTAGTGATATCGATACTTATTGAATAAAATGATTTGCTTTGGCTTTAGAGATCCCTAGATTTCCTTTTTGAGACATTTGAAAAGGGTTCTGATTTTCTTTATCTTGAGATTTCTGAGACATATGGAGCTAGTTGCTCTTTTCATTCCTTATGCACACACTTGCATCTTTATTAACTAATCCATACTATGGGTTGGAATTAGAAGTTTTTGAATAGAAAGTTTTGAAATAGTCGGTTGACTTAACCTATTTATGATTTGTCTTTTTAAGTTTAGATGCTGCATCTTCCTATCGATTAAAAATTTATTTAGGATAAGTTATAAAGATTCTCGTTTTCTCTTTTTACTTTTCTATCTTTATTATAGAATACATTTAATAAAAAATCAAAATTATCTCTATTAAATAATTTTAATAAAATAAGTTTGTGAGATATTTGGGTAATTTATTTTTAAAATTATATAAAGAGAATATAAAAGAGCTTAAGATCTTCTAAAATTGCAGTTCCTAGAGAAAATTTTAAATAATTTCTTTGATTATTTTTTAAAGCATTTAATTTACTTTAATGGAAATCTCCAATTCAATTAAATTTCAACTAAATTAAGTGAATTCATGATTTAAGATTTGGCTTTAAGTCTCTCTCAGAGTTTGGCTTCTATAATTCCATTTGGTTATTCCTATGCATCTGTTTCTGTACAATCTTATTTGAATAGTCGAAAGTCTTTGTATGATGAAGTGCCTTCTCCTGCTTAACTTATCTAACTTTGGACTTGTGATAGTTTGGATCTGTGGACAGAATAGCTTGCAGCTCTTTATCTTTGAAATCCCGAGCTTTCGAAAATGCATCCATGTCAGTGAATAGATGTTTCCTATACTCTTGGCCCAAGTAAATCTGCCTTTGTCTCTCTAGAATCTAGAGTATTCATGTAGTTACGATCAGATGTTTAACGATTACCATAGGGGTATTCCAAATCTATGGTATTCCCCGCTTCTGGCATTAAGCCAAACCCGTTGCTTTAATTATGGAGTGAGTCAAGCTAACTGAGCTCAGACTTTACTTATGCTTATCTTTTCTGTGGGATTCTTGAACTACCTTCTTTGCGTTACTCAAGACCTTTTGAGATATCAAGTTCTTATGCTCAGAGAACTTTTAAGAGGAAGAGCGATTATGAATTATCATAGGATTAATAGAGCTATAGTTCTAAGAGAGGTCCTTTTTACTTTGGTATTCCTGCTGAGGAATTTGGGCTGATTGTTTTAAGATAAGAATTGAGTGTAGATTGAACTTTTGAGCTTTGAATTTTGATTCTTCTTTACTCATCGTTTTAATCCCCTGTGTATTAGGATGCAGGCATTTAGTAGAAATTCATGTCCATATTTTGCTTTACTTGAGGATGGTGGTGGATAAACATGTCCTAAGATTAAGGCTTTGAGCTTCTTTGTCTCTCCTTTGAAGGCTGTTGCATCTCGGTTAGAGTTTTGAAAAATACTGGGGCTTGAGTTTGAATTCTAGGGAACTAAAAGTCTTTGAGAGTGGATTTCTAAAAGCGCTTCGATATTTCAATTTAATAGGCCTGCAGTTCTTTCTCCATCTTTTAGTTATAAGCGTATTTAAACTAAGAAACAATTAATAGATTAAATCCATTTACACATAAAAATTGAAGGTTAAAATTATTACTTCATTAAAAAATACATTTTTTCTTTTTGAATCCAGTGTTAAATTTCAGATTGGTTTTTACTTTTTTTTTAATTTTCCTTTGGTTTCTAATGAGATTTGGTTATAACATACCTATCCTCAGATCTATATCTTAATTTGTTTGCTACCTCTACTGATGTGAAAGCAGGAATTGGATCATGTGGATTTTTCCTTTTCTTGGCTGAGTCTTCAACATCTGTATCTAGATATCCTTATCCATCATACGACTGCCCTTGATATTGGGACTAAATGGGTTGCTAAAATTTAAGTAGATAGTGAGGGTCTTCGCTGTTCTCTCTCTTTTTCATTTCTACCATTAGATCACCACCCTTTATCGACTTTAATTTGGCATGTTTCTTTATCCGTTAGCTTAAGGGTTCTGTCTTTTTACACTCGATTGCTCTGCTCAATAATCTATTTGGGAAAACTTCCTTTGATAAAGTGCTTCAAATTATCTATGGCTTTCTAAATGTTATCTGGCTATTTAAAAATGCACTTAAAGCAAGAAAGTTATCTTATATTTTGTAAGAGAGTTATTATTTATTGTCTAAAATTGAAGATTTTGCCTGAGAGAGTTTTAACCCTAAGTTAGTAAGTTGTTTTAATTTATCTTATTCATTGAAACAGTTTACTTCTATTGCTAATTGAAGATCATATCTTGGTTTCTTGATGTGCTACTATTCAAAGCGTTTAAATTAATAATGTTTAAAAGATTATAAGGATTTATAATCATTTATTTCAATTTTATAACAGTTTTGGTTAAGCTCTGAAGATCTAATTTAGGAAGTGGTGTATCTTTAGTTACTTTCAAGATGCTGATTTGAGTTAAGTTTGAGCAAATCACTTGTACTGTGATTTTTATCTAATGATGAATAGGGATCGAAATTTTTAGTGAGTTGGAAGGGAGTCTGCATTTACTGATGATCGAACACCTCCTGTTTCTAAAAATCAATGTTCGGCAAGCAATTTTGGTTTTAGTGATCTTGTCTCTGAGAAGAAAGCTAATTTATTTACTGAAAATTTGTTATAGACTATCTGAGTGTAGCGTCTCTACTTGAAGCTTAAACTCTTTGCTAACTATGTGTTTGAGACTACTAATGCCGCAGGTCTTAGTTACTTTTCTAAAGATTAAACTAGCCACTTGCATTTTGGCCAATCACACAACTCTTAGCATCACTCCTAGAATTCTTTTATTTATTAAGGGCATGATTCTTGATTAAGAATTACTCTAGATTGCTTATTTGACTCACACTTTATTTAATTATTTTAAGCTAAAAATAAGGTTAATTTAAATTTTATGTTAGTTAGTTATTGCTTTGATCAAAGTATCTGTCAGTAGATTATGAATGATGAGAAGGATTGATTTTGTAATTTTAAATGGCTTCTTAATCTTTAAACCCACCATTTTTACTCTGCATGCTTGATATTTAAGTAGCTATATTATCTGAATGAGTTGCCATTTTTTATTGGTGATACTCTTGCTGTGGGTAGAAATTAATCTTGGAGTACTGCTACTGATCGATAGTTTTGTTATAGTAGGGAAGTGCTTCAAATTAGCACCCATTATCGAAATTTTACTGATAATTAAGTTGAATATGCTGACTTCCCTCTAAGCTGGACATACTTTGCTGTTGATTGGAAGCCCATGATTTTTGAATTTGCTCTTGGCTTTTCTGGTTTTAGTTTATGAGGTAGTCAACTTTTTAATTGTGAAGGGGCTTTTGATTGTCGAAAGAGAGATAGGGAGGGTTGTTTTAAATGAGCTGCTAGGGTAAATAATATTATGAGCTCGACTATATCTATCCTGGTTTTAAATAAAAACGGAAATATGAGTTGCATTTTGAGATGAGCGTAAGAATCCATTTTCTCTATTTCGGTAGCTTATGAAATATATATTTGATTTTGAAATTAACTGAAAATTATCTCAAAGATTTACTCCTCAAATCTTAATATATTGCTATTAGTAGGATATCAGAATTACATAAGCATCCGTGCAAGCTTCATATCTCTTTGGGAAGTATATAATAAATTAAAATCTTTATTATTTAAAAACTCATTAACTTTTAACTTTGTCTAACTTATTCCTAGTTTTAATTAGCCCCAGTAGATATTTCAAAAGCCAAATAAATCCTATGACCTTGACACAACTTATTGTATTCTCGATTTATTAGGCATGTGTATCGTAAAACTAGCTAGGATCAAGTCCAATAAATTTAAGAAGCAAGCTGAAAATTATCTGAAATCTTTCTCTTGCTTCTTAATAAGTTTGAAGCTCTACAAGTCTCTATAGAAAATAGGTAATCAACAAATAGATTTAAGCTTACATTTTGCAATTTATCTATGAGTTCTATTAAATTTTAATGTCCCTTTATTTTGATCATATCTTTCTCATCTTTAATGTCTAAACTTTCCAGAAATTTAGTAAAATTCTGCTCTTAAGTTATTTCTATTTGGTACTAATTGTAATCTATGATTTCTATCTCCTCAGCATATATTCGCAGTCTGCTCAAGGCATCATATAATTGACTTGGTCTGTAGTAATCACATTTCAGCTTACTCAATAAATACAGTGTTGCAATAATAATAGTTAGGAATTAAGAACCCCTAACGGGCATATAATACTAAATCGATTTAAAGTAATTCACAGGCGTAACTCCTTGATCAGTTGTGCCACTTCACCGCGAAAGCCCACCGTCAGTGTTGCAATAAATATTGCCATTTTAATTAAGAATGAGATATAATGCACAATTATAGTCGTGGAAGCTTTTCCAATCATATTTTTCTTCATCCTCCTGAAATTATTATTCTTCAGTTGTTTGATAAGGCTATTCATTCAAAATTCTTAGACGAATTCTCTATCTTAAATCCTAATCCTAAATTTGATTGAAGAGATGATCCTAATAAAGCCACCCGAAGGTCTTATTGAAGAGACTTGTATCATTTGTCTCATACCTGAACTTCTACAAATATTCAACTTCCTTATCTGAGTTCATCTTAAGTCTTTCAAAAACACTCATGATGGGTGTCTTCTTCAATTAATATTTCTTAATCATAGATATAATAATTTTACATTCTCTAATGCCTTTTTAGCTCTCTGTTCAGTTAGCTTTTGCTAGCTATACTGATATATTTCCTCACTGTCAATATTGTTCTCATTTTAACTTTCAGCCTGCTTAGAATATTCTCTTCCCTTTAAATTTCTCTGTTCAAGTGTGATATCCTTCTCGTTTATAGTGTCAGGATCTTTTAATAAATAATGAACATATTTATCTGATTTATATTGCTTTAAATAATTTAATCTATGTACTGGCGCCAAGCTGCCAGAGTGTGATTCTCCATGAGATAAATGTTGAAGTTCTTTTTGCTATCAACTCCATTCAGAAATAAATGTCTCACTAGCACCCAGTCCTCAGATTGCTCGAACAAGAAGTAAAGCTCTTCTCTGCTGCGCTCGTTTAGTATTATCAGTCCGGAGATTAGTTAAAATGGGTTATAGTGCATAGATATCTACTGAAGGTAAGTTGAATCTACTCCTCCAAACATCCCAGAGAAGGCAAACACATTGTTAATAAAAAATGATCTTATAATTATTAGGCGTTAAAATTGTTTTTGGCATCAATGTAGAAGAGTCTACTGCAGACTGCATCAAGATGAGGGTAGCGCAGCATAAACTAAACTTAGACCATGGTCTTATTTGACTGTATCAAGTCATCATCATCCATAATGTGAAGGAACTCTCCCTTCGCAAGGTGAATCCCATAGTTTCTTGCCAGACTCGGACTTCCATAGTTTGAATGAAGTTTCACTACTTTAATTCGAGAATCTATCAAAGGATATTTGTGGAGCACATCAATAGTTTTCTTATCCCAAGAGCCATCATCCACAATTATATATTCCCAGTTTTTGTAAGTTTAGCCCATTATAGATCTATATTTAGTTAGAAGACAGATTTGTTTAATTTTTGTGGTTTACCTTATGTTTTGCTCAAGGTATCTACCTGAATTGAAGCTTGCAGTGACAATTGAAATAGTGGCCAGTCTCTCGAAAATATTCAAAAATATACAATCTTACAAAGATTTACTGGCCAAAATTTGAGCCAAGAAGAGGAATAGAATTAAAGCATGAATTTTCATTTTTTAAAATTATTCACTCATTTTACAAATTATAACTTGTATTATCTTATATCGATAAGTGGATAATAAATATAATGAAACAATCCAAGTAATCGAATAGCATCACTCTATAAAATATTATAATAATTCTCCTTTTGCTCGCTAAGTGGTCATAATCAGAACTTTAAGCTAAATAATCTGGATAAGATCCTCCACAACTAAAGCATTAAAGTGCTTTATTGAATCGAGGAAATATAGATCCTCAGATTTAACATAAAGAAACTTCTAACGTAGTAAATTATATTGGTCTGCATGATTTCGGAAATTCTTAAGAATTCAGTAGCAGCTCGGAATTCACGACCCTGGAATAAACTAAAGAAGACGTAGTTAAATAAAAAAGAATGCTTCATGGCGCTTCCTTTATAAATAATCTTCTTTATTAATTTGTATCCTTTTCAAATGTTGATGATTTCAATGACTTCAGATTCTATCTCGACATTCAGAACGAAATCTAAAAGATTATTAAGAACCAATCACTAGGTAATAAAGACGTGGCAAAGAATGAGACAGACTGTGATGATAAACCTGCACTACCTAATTCAAACAATAGAAGTGAATTTAAACTAATTAAATATATATATAATGTCAGTATTTTAAATTAAAAGTGAGAAACCAGAATTTCAAAGCCATAGATGCCTCCGAGATAAGACAGCCCAAAAGATTAATTTGCTTAAGAAGATATTTCTTTTACTGCCTGGAAATCTTAGTTAATATATTCATAATGATATCAATAGTTTAAATTTCAAATATATTCAGGTCTCCTTTCCATGAACCCTTTCATCGCAAATTGGAAGAAAAACGAAGTTATCTAGTTACGATGTAGAGAGTAAGCTAAAATTTTGTTCCCTTTTTGGCAGTACGATCAAGGAATTTACTCCAAGCTCAAGCTCTAGGTTTTATTTTATAACTATTATTTAATTATAAGGTTATTTTCAATGACTATCTCATTTATACCAAGTAAACTTCAGAGAAATACTTTGATTACTTTGAAATTTACCCTAGTGCTCTAATTATAAAAGGATATGTAGACTACAAACTCACCTTCCAGCTTTCTTACTCCACTTTCAAATATTATGTTTTCAGCTTTGTTTTTCAAAATTTTAAACTGATGGAGTGACTGTTGACCTACGTTAGCGGAGAGCAGGCTGAGTTTCCTGATGGAGCGTTCCTGATATAGTGGCCGTTTTTTTTAAAGTTCTATATTCTCGGCCAAATTTAATTAAAAAACCGAATTTTAATAAAATAATTAAGAACATCTCTAAATTTTTAAATTTACCGGATTTGGTTTATTTTTGAATTGGTTTAAATTGGGCGAAACCCATCTCTACGACCGCACCTGAATTTCCACTAATCCACCATTCCACCGCCCTAAACTTAGAGATCAGGTCCCCCAGGGTGCCACCGCGGTCCAACATGTACGATCTCGCCTCTGAGCGCCAACAGTATCAGGAAGCCGGAGTGTGATCCATGGCCAGGGCGGAGTGCCCCAGAGGGTGAGGGTTCGAACCCTGCTGGTGACCCGAGCGGTGTGCCTGTGTGAGACGGTGTTTACAGTTGAGGACTTGTTAAGGATGAGTAGAGCGGCAGGAGCAGTTAAGGACGGTTCTAAGAGGTCACCAGCAGGGTTCGAACCCTCACCCTCTGTGGGCACTCCGCCCTGGCCATGGATCACACTCCGGCTTCCTGATACTGTTGGCGCTCAGAGGAGAGATCGTACATGTTGGACCGCGGTGGCACCCTGGTGGACCTGATCTCTAAGTTTAGCGGCGGTGAAATGGTGGATTAGTGGAAATTCAGGTGCGGTCGTAGAGATGGTTACGCCTTAATTTAAACGAATAAACGAATAAACGAATCCGGTAAATTTAAAAGTTTAGAGATGTTCTTAATTATTTTATTAAAATTCGGTTTTTCAATTAAATTTCGGCGAGAATATAGAACTTTAAAAAAAACGGCCACTATATCAGGAACGCTCCATCAGGAAACTCAGCCTGCTCTCCGCTAACGTAGGTCAACAGTCACTCCATCAGTTTAAAATTTTGAAAAACAAAGCTGAAAACATAATACTACTATGCTTAAAACTACACTCTATGGATTAAGGTTTCTGAAAGTTAAGATAATAAATAATGTGCTTCAATTTCTCCTTAAGCATTTATTGATAATGAATGCCACCCGTTGATTGATAAAACTAATTAAGGGCTTGATAATTCCACATCTCAGGAATTCAACTCCACTCTGCTTGACAATCTGTTAAATCAATCTTACCCGAACAAGGCAATACCAAATTAAGACCCACCTTGGAACAGAAATAACGAGGGAGACAATAGTAATCAGGTATAACGAAGGAATTTAACTCAATATATATTTTTTAATTTCACAGCAAATTTGATAACTACCCAATTTAAGGATGAAGTGAAGTTAGTATTTAGCAAGAAACTCAAAGCTACGATCAGCTAAGAATTCTTACAGAATAACTTAATCCTCTCCATAAATAACCAGCCGGTAAAGAAGTTTCGCTACTAAACTGACTTAAGCAACTCTCAAATAAAGTAAATTTTATTGATTGATTAAGATTTATTTTCAAGAGATAGTTTTGAAACTAGATGGTTTACAATATAAAACAACAAAGAAAGGAAAGAAAGGATATCTTGATTAACAGTTAAACCTTGCAGTTGTGTTTGAAAGACATAAATTTATGTCTATAGGTGGTGACTGCCTTCAAACTTAATAGATTGAGGTTAATGTATCTTTGCCTGATGTGATTTCATGTAAGATTGCCTTATGATAACCTTTAAAGAGAATATTGATGAAAGATAAGTCTCAAAGATTACTTTTTCAACTATATTTTTAGTTAATTTAAACTTCATCTGCGATGATCGTAGGAACAATGGTGCTCACTGGAAGCATAAACATAGGCCTCTCTTATCTATGGAGCTACCTTAATACAATTCAATTACTATCTTTTCTTCCTTTAATAGGATTGGACATGCCTGCTTTCTTAGAACATTTCTTTGAAAACATAAACTCTTTCAACTGGCAGTTCTTCGATCTTGAAGACTTCTTTGCATAGATTTTAGATTTAGAAGATAATTCTCTCAATGTAAGGAGCTCAGATTTAGATATTGTGGATATCTTTTAAATAAAGTGCTTTTGAGAAGCTACTTAACTCTATAGAAAGGTTCGATAGCATGAATATTTTCATAAATTGCTCTGATTTCTTCATAGGAATCCCAATAATGTAATTAAAATAAAGTTTAGGAATTATTTTAATCCTCATATTCCTATTACTCAAAATCATTTCGATAACTTTATTATGGATATTTGAAAGACTGCTTCCAAAGATTAAATTCATAAGTCTTTTAAATTATCCTTTGAGTAAACTTGAAAGAGCTTTGAGTGTTTAATTCTTCATAAGATTCTTTGATTAGGCTTACCTAAATTTAGTTTTGGGTGCCTCACTCAAAAATTAATTAAATATAGATAATAATTATCAACCTACTGATTTTTAATACCGATAATACTGGAGAAGGAATTTCTTCTCTTATTTCTATCGTAGTTTTGAGCATATGTATCTTATATCCTATTCTTGGAATAATCCTGGTTTCTTACTTTTACAAAGACTTAACCTAGCCAAATAGTTTTGTCTAACAAAACTGCAGCATTTTTACTCAGGATTTAAGATTTGAAGGTCCTCATTTAAAGAAGCGTCAGTTTCAGGGAGGCATGTTTAATATTATGGTAAATTTTGTGATAGATAATTCTATATAGAGCATATTGCGAAGATTGTTCTTTATCTTGATAGTAATTCTCCTTGAACCATATCATTTGCTCAAGTTTATTATCTGCCTCCTATACTTTGGTTTTTATGTATGTATTGTTGTCACATTTTAATATTTATTACAGTTCTTTGTGTACACTATCTCAAGTCAACCCTATCAAAAGCTGTCTCAAAATAACTTAGAATGTTTCAACTAAGCCCTTATTTTGATAACTTTTCTAGCTGCTGCTCCTTTAATTCGTTCAGCAAAAACTATTGATGAAAATGGGTTACCTGAAGAGACATAAAGACTACGATTCTTATCAGGTAAGATTTAATTTGTAAGTTTATCACAGACTTATGAGATTGAGTATAGGTTGCTTAATAATTGTCAACTTTGCGCTACTTGGAGCAGTTAAAAAGAAAAAAATATATGTTTCTATATTGAGAAATGATATAGTTAACTTGTATTTGCAACTCAAGTTAATATATAAAGCTGTAATAGTCAAGTACAAACACTTCAAATCTAAACAAAGAATAGCTCCTAAAGAAGAGAGTCAATAAAAAACAAAAGATAACAAACATCATCAAGGCACTTAATAAGAGAAAGATAGCATAATAGAGCAGGAAATTGCAGTATCTCCTAAATAAGAAGCAACTATGATGGTGCAATAGCAAAATGAAAGGGTTTTATAAATTTCAAAATCTAAGAGAACTCGGAAAAACTTAAAAATAGGAAATAGTCGTATCACTCCATAAATAAAGCTATCTGAGAAAAGAAATATATCCTAGCTGAAAATAAAGAATCAAAAGAAGACTTTTGAAAGTTAGAAAAAGTTTACCTCAAAAGAGAAAAGTGATGTAGACTTTAAGATCAATTTTGAGTCTGCTAAAAAGGCTTATGAAGAAGAAGATAAAACAAAAGTAACGAAAGATTCCTAAATCAACAAAACGAATCCCTTAGAGAGAAATTCCTAACTTCAATAGCATGCACTTGTAGAAGTAGCACAACCTTTATCGAAGGGCAAAGTGTATGCAGTTAAGAAAAAGAAGAAATTAAGAATAATTAAAAAAGACAAAATAAAGTTTCAAGCATCAGCTTTATTAACTCAAAATGATTGAATATGATTCTATTAAATATTAACTTTCAATGCTAGTTCATATTATAGAACTATAATTACTACTCCTTGATTAATTCTATGATTAAAGAATGAAATTTAAATTAAAGATAACACCATAAAAATTGTCTCATTTAATAAATAATTCTTTACAGCGGAAGAAACTCCAAATAAAATGTCTAACATCAATAAGATCATTTAGAAAGCAGTAGACTTCATTTATTAGTGTTTTAATATATCTATTCTATTAATTATAGACGATATTTGGAAGACTTATGATCAGGACATGAGTGGCTTCCTAGATAAGGAAGAAGCCTAATTCTTCGTGAAGACAACGCTTACTGAGATGGGAGAGAACGGAGAATTCACAGACGAAGATTTTGAAGCATGCTTTGAAGCTTTCGATGAGGATGGAAGCGGGACGATCTAAATATATGATATATTTATTTTAAATCTCAAAGGATGAAATGGTAGCATTCATTAAGAAGGTGGCAGGCCTTCCTCAGGATGAAGAATGAACTTAGTTGGCTTCATAAGGAAACTCTATGAGTTCTGGATTATTTAATAAGGATGGATAAATTTGAAGTTAGCATTAAAGCACTTTAAAGTTCTTCAATCTTAAAGTCTAATTCACAGAAATTAACAATCAGACATTTTAGGTGAGAAAGATTTGATTTTCAATTTATATTTGTTTATTCTTCCAAGACTTTTACGCTTATAGGAGGTGTAAAAATGGATAATGGTAAAGGTTTAACTTGAAATTTAATTATTGACTGTACAATTTGAAATAGAAAAGGATTTCTAAGACGCTGAGATTTAAGTACTAAGAATATCAACATCTTAGATAAGTCGATGCCGCAGTTTTCTCAAGAAGTTCATGAATAATAATTTCTATAATCTATAAATTGATCTTAAAATATTTATCATGCTTAAGGAGACTGTGGCCCTCCATTTCCCATCATTTATTGCATCAAATTTTGATTATTAGCTTAATTCATGCCTCCTCCCATCATGCCTTACATCATTCCTTGCATCTAGGGATTCATCATCATAGCTGCATTCATACCTCCTTGACCCATCATTTGAGGATTCTGGCCTTGCATACCAGGGGCTGGCCTAATCATCATAGAGTTCATATTCATCATAGCATTTGCATTTGTCATATTTTGGTTCATGCCCATCATATTTTAAGGGTTCACTTAGCCAGCTCCGCCGCTCATTTGCATCTTTCCTTATTATTGAGCTGCCATCATTTACTGCATTAAAGCAGCTTAGTTCATCATAGCTGGATTCATCATTCCGTTCATTTACTGCTGCTGTTAATCAGAAGTTGAAGGTCTCATCTTGTTCATCATATTGCTTAATAAAAATATACCTGTGGTAAATTTTCAAATCTATAATGGGCTATATTTGGCATCATATTTTGATTCATCATTGGGTTCATCATGCCCCCATTATTTTGCATTTATTGGGCAGGAAAGCCACCTTAGTTCATGAGAGGGTTATATCCACCAGGCTTATTCATGTTCATCATATTCTGTGCAGCTAAGTTATTACCATTGGCCATCATTTAAGGATTCATGCCACCGCCCATCATCCCTCCATTCATTCCTTGAGCTCCATTCATATTCATTCCCATTCCTCCATTCATCATATTGTTCATCCCCATCATTCCTCCTCCATTCATATTGTTGTTATTTTAGTTCATTCTGTGATGATTATTGCTGTTTCCGCTTCCTGGCTAGGGAACCACTGCTCCGATAGACTCATTATACTGCTTTACAAAGTTTTGAATCTCGAAATATGTTGAGTTCATCAAAAGGGCAGCAGCTTGTGGGTTCCTTTCCTTTTATTTCATCAAGGAGGTTTTTCCTTGTGTTATCGTTCCTAATTTTCATGAAAACATCGCGAGGGATTTCTCTGACTAGACAAAACATTTAAGAAAGAAAGGAGAAGCTTACATTCATATCCTTAAGCGTGAATGAAGTGGCAGAATTCGCCTCGTGTGCATCCACCCGGCCCATGGTAATTTTTGCAAGGTACGGTTCTGAAAGGTTTAGGATTGATGGGTTACGGGCCCTATTGCATTTAGATCTGCTGCATTTACTGCTACTATTAAACCTATTGCTATTGAAGAAGCTAAGCCTGTTAAACGGCTTATATTTTCTTCTGCTCATTTAACAGCTTGCAGTCAGCTATCTTCTTTTTAACCATGGTAATAATTTCATCATGAGAAAGGGCGGGTTAGCCTGGAAGAGGGGCCGTAGAACTAGCTATCAGGCTAATCACAGCAGTTTACTGACCTATATTTAAATTTAGTCCATAATTCGTTTAACTATAATTAACTTTTAATCCCTTAATAAAATTTGGCATGGCCTCTTCTTCAAATACTTTCCCTTAATAAACATTTCCTCCTTCTTTAACACCTCTTAAGTGTTGCTTTGAATATACAATTTCAGGTTTTAAGGCGAAAGTTGTAGATGTTTGAGAGATTTATAGAGCGTTCTCATTCAAGAGATGAGCAATATTAACACCTTAACATCTTAACTCTTTATTAATAACCTTAATGAGCTTAATGTGTTAATGAGTAAATTAGGAGATGATATTGAGATGAATGAGTTAACCTTAATCTTAACCTTATTACTACTACGAAAATAACCGCCTAGGATTTCGCTCTCTGTGATTCTAGCGGTTTTACATTTCGTCCGTCTTATAATCACATCTTTCATTTGGGTTGAGTTTTATTGTGAGGCTTCTCTGTTTCTTAGTTGAGTTCTTGGGATGAACGAAAAAGGAAGATGACGAGATGTTATGCTTAAGTCTCTGATTACAGACACAATCGTAGAGACTTAAGCATCGCAAGCACCCATCATCGTGACAAGGAGGATGAAAGAAGGGAGAGATCAAAGAAGAGTTTTTCTTTGCCAAGGGTATATGAAATGAAGAAAATGAGATTTGTACTTACTTTCATCTAAATGCTAAAGTTCAAACTGTAGTTGTGCCAGCTCTAGCTAAAACTTTTCCTCCTCCTTCTATCTAATTTGCTCCATAGCTATAGACTCGAGGTCATCAATTGCACTTTATCATCCTTAGCATAGATCTCATCTAACTCTTTTAGAGGGTTTTAGGGGATCTGATTTTGGCTGAGGTAGAAAAGTTGAAAGACTGATTTCTCTCTTTGTCTTTAAGTTTGCTCCTCGGTTGAGTTTTCTCCTCTGGCTTGTTTGTACTTTGGACCCAATTCTACATCTATAGCAAAGTTTATCATCTTCTGATTAACACACAACAACAAATCTAATTAGGATAAATAAAAGAACCTTGTAATTAAAGGCGTTTCTATAAGATTAATGAGGTGATTTATTGAAAGTGCATTATAATCAAACCAAACCTACATTGAGTCATCCTGAAGGGTATCTGAGGCTGCATTAGCTCAAGCTTATTCCTAATGTACTACTCTTTGCCCTTTTATTCCTCTAACTTCTGCCTGTCAAGTTTCATCTCGATATTTTTAAGCTCTGTTGGAATCATGTGAGAAGGGACGTTTGCTAAATGGCGTTAGATCTCTTGAACTTCTTCAGTCGTAAGTCCAGGGGCTGAGGGCATATCGTTCATTTTAAAGAACTTCACTATCTCAAGGCGCTCATCAGGGTTCCATCTGACCGACTTCCGCTTTTTAGAGTTTGGATTTTGTTGCACTCCAGAGAATGAAGAGGCAGAGTGTTGCTGCTATAGCCTCAAGTCTGAGGACCCTTACTTTAATAAAAAAGTATGCAACAAACATATGAAAAGATTTGAATATATCTTTAATTTTAAAACTTGTTGTACTGATGATCGTGTGAATAGCCTTGAAAGTTAGGTTGTGGTGCAAATTACTGGCCTTTACCGCCAAAATTTTGAGTATCCAAACTTGGTGCTCCACCTTTACTGTTAGCCGCATTTGTCTAATTATAGGAACCTAAGTTAGTCTGTGCGTTTGATGGAACCTTACCCTAGTCTCTTTAGATGAGATCAGGCTTCCTTTCAGGCTGAGTGTATAGGAGCTTCTCGAGTTCGCGCTAACTATCAAGATACTTCCTCCTTTTCAAATCCTCTCTTTTAGGCTTTAAAAAACAGCTACTTGAAGAGAAAGCTAAAATTTCATCCTCATTATTGCCAAATCAAATAATGTAGTTTATAATTGATTGATCATCAAGTGAAATTTTAGTGTTCAGCAATATCATCATTATTTTTCAAATCCTCATAGTCGTTAGGCAGAGAGTTAGTTTCGAAGGAGGATCTTTTTAACGGTAGGGTCTTTTGCATATTTTGCTTCTCAGGATTTTATTAATTATAGTTGGAGAATAAATATATAGAGTATGTGTATGTGAATTTTATTTTAAGTTGGGATCTGATCTGTCTGACGACTAAGTGCTTGATGATAAGGTTGTGTTAGATTCTTGGTCCTTTGCCTTTTGATCCTTTACTAAAGCCTTCCACCTGTTGACGACTGCAACTGTCATCTCGTTGGTATCTTAGTCGAAGATGTAGGATTTGTAAATGGCGTTCACAGCCTTTCCAACTTTGGTCTTCTTCAATAAACTCACAGTGATTGGCAGCTTATCTTAAATTATTAGAAGTTTAAAATGGATGTAGATTTATATCGAGGGCCTTGACTAGATATCTGAAGGCGGACCTCCTAATTAGCCACTCGGGGGTTTGAGGAGGGCAGACCTTTGAACGCATCTCTTTCGCCCATTGAACTATGATGGCGATGCCGCCTTTATGAATAAACTCATCTTGGCAATCTCTCTATGAGGTGTTGCTCAGGATCATGAGCTCGTAAAGCTTTAGCTCTATCATAGTCTCTCCTTTCATTCAATCAACAATTATTAAGGAAAGGAAAAGACGATAATAATTATAAAGGATTGCGTCCACTAGTCTCTGAAGGCCTTATGAAACATCGTTGATTCCTCCCTCTGCGCTTATAGAACCGGCTAACCTGGTTTGTAGTCGCTGGAAGCTTTCCTTGCAGGCGGGATCTATTTGAAAGTGATCATTTTCGCCAGGTACAGAGTTGATGTACTTCTCTAAGGTTTGAAGGTTGATGGTCTCATGAGCTGGCAGCATGGCCGCTTAGCCATAGATTTAAGCGTAAGGAGAGACCAGCACCTCTTATATAGGTGTGGTGGTAGCTTCATTAGCTTTAGTTACCAATTGATTCAGCTAGTCGCCATTGATTTCTTTTTGCCCATCTTAATTGAGCGTGTAAAATTAATAAAATTGCTAAGGTTTAATTTCAAAACATATTGAGCTTCTAGTTCATGTCAAGAACACTACTTTCATCAGTCGACTTCTGTTGGCTGATATCTCCATCTGCAGACTGCACATTAAGCACAGACTCCTGTGTGAATTCCTCTGACCTAGAAACAGAAGGTTTAACTTCTTCGTTGGTATTAAGCTCGGTGGAGAGTTGAGGCTCCGAAGAGACCTCAGTGGCAGTGTTAATTTTCTCGTCCATATTTATTGGGTGAGTGGTTGCCTTATTGATTGAGAGAATAATAAATAATTATGATACTTACAAGTCCGTAAACATTCAAGAGCTCTTCCTACCCAATAATAAATTATTACAAATTCAAATCTCTCCAAGCCTATTTCTTTTAAAAAGAAGCTTTTATTTATATAGCGAAAGTTAAGGAAAAATTAATCCACTTATCTTATAATAGAAGATATTTAAAATTATTCTGCCAAAATTTTGAAAAAAAGGTTTTGTATTGAGAACCAGCAAGGTTTAGATGTCACTTGATCTTTTGACTGAAGGCTTTCTTCATCTTGGCTGCATTCTTCCAAGCACTGCTCTTATTTAATTTGACTACGTATTTGCTAGGATCCAAATTGTAAAAAATAGATTAAAGTGCTAATAATATTAAATAGTTTAGCTTGAATTCCTTAACGATGGCTCTGGCTTCTAATGCTTCCTCTTCTCGCTCGTTTATCTTATATTCATAGATAGGTTAGAGCACAGAGATATCCACATTTTCTAGTTCCTTCAGAGTATTGGAAACCAAGTTAAATCTAGAATCCTTCTCACTGAAATTTTAGAAAGTACTCTTAATTTAAAAAGAAAATTGATTGCTAATCAATAAATTATTCAAGCTATAGAGTTGATGTTGCTGATGGACTCTCTAAGTTATTCATTCTCTACTTTGCACTTGAGCATCAAACTCTCAAGTTGCTCTCGCCTTTCCTGATCTTGAATTTCAAAAGCCTGAAGTCCCCCAGTCACTGAATTCATAGTCACAGAGTTGTTGTCAGTTATCTCAGATTGAAAGGTCACAAAGTTCTGTCGCATCTGCCTGCGGTGAATGTTCCTTGTCTGCAGATTTGAGTGAGGGAGGTTGGTAGACTGCTGGGAGAATTGCCTTTGATGCAAGTAGGCGTCAAATTAGTTCTAAGAGGCGTAGTGAGTGTCTGAAATAAGTGGCATCTGATTAAAAACAAACTCACCTTAGTAATTACTGAGGCCATGAGAGTCCATAGGAAAGGGAGTGGAGTTTCTTTATGCAAGCATTGAAAATTTGGATATGGTTTTATTCAAAAGCAGCTTTTCTTGAAAGTAAAAATATTCCATTAGATTGTCTATATACAATGAAAGTTTAAAATGGTTTAGAGCTTTCTTTTATTCATTTGTTCACTTTGTTGCTTGTCCATTCTCGTTTTATAAGTCGCCTTATTCATTTGAAGAGTTTTATTCTTCTCCGAATTGTTTTAATCTTCTGAGAGAGCCTAGCTTACCTTATCAGGGGATTCGTGGATAAGATTTTTCCGGTGCTTAGATTGTGACTCTATAATTCCTGACTTGTAAGGTTAAACAGCATCAAACGATTGATTGAACTTATTCCTACTGTTAATAAATGTTATTTACAATATCATAAAAATCAATTTAATGATATGTTGTTATCTTAAGTGTGCCTAAATCTGCTAAGAGAAGTACTCAAATTTATGAGCTCCGCCCTCTTCTGCAAAGTCTAGTTATGCTCAATTGCCACTTGCTTTGTAGCTAGCTCTATGAGCTGCTTTCGAGGGTAAATTTAAGTGTTGTCATCTACTTTTTGTCCCTTAGTCTTGACAAATTTAGTTTTATTGATAGCTTCAATCTCATTCAACTTGCTCTTCAAAATTAAGAGTTTCATTAAGTTTAACTCATTTTTAAATTGCTCTTGAGTATCTTTCTGAGCTCAGGGTTAATCCCACCCGCATCGATCGATCTGTTGAGCAGACTCTGATACTGCTTCTTGCTTTTTTTCTTCTACTCCTCCATCTTTTTCTTTTCCTGTTCAAGTTAGCATAATCACCAATGATAAACCAATAAATGCTTTGAAGTTGCTACTCTTGCTCAAACTACTTCTTCTTTTCTTAAAGTTGCTTGAGTGTGTTCTTCAAGGTGCTTCTCTTATCTCCAGGATTGGGGCTTGAGGACAGTTTAGACCCTCCTTTGTAATTAATGTCCTGAGTTTCCACCTCTGGTATCCTAATAAGCTTTCCACTCTCGTCAACCTTGCTCAAGTCTTCTATAGTCTGTGAGATGTTCTCAGTTAAACAATAAAGTAGAGAAACAGAATAAATTGAAAGTTTTGAGAAGCTTCTTCATGACTTGCTGAAAGAGTCTGTCTTCTCTCCTATCCAAATTTAGGTCGAGCAGTTCAATCCTGCGCAAGAAGTCTCTTTTCTTGTGCAGATGGAAAGCAACTGGCTCATTTGCGTACTTCTCTATCTTCCTAGGCAGAGGAAGTCGCTTGTTCATCTTCAGTTCAAATTGTCCTCTCAGCACGTCTAGTTGTGCCTTCCTTGCATATATAAGAATGTAGTTGGAAATATTTGATGCATCGAAGAGGTTGGATTTATTGTTGAGCTCGGTCACATCTCTAAACGCTTACTCGTTCAGTTGTTGTTCGTGCAACCTTACCAACTTCTACTGGATATCTTCCATCTTCTCCTCTATAAAAGTCTCATAGTGCTTCTGTAATTTCTGCTCCTCCTCACTCTTCAACTCCAAATTCTTCACTTCTTTAATTATCCATTTAATACTAATCTCTAGTGAGTTTATACTTCTTAGGCAAAGAGCCTATCGAAGTTGAGCATGTAATTCTGAGAGAGACGCTGCTTGTTGTGCTAATACACAAATAAAACTTAAAGTATGATACTTGGTCATCAAATCCCCAAAGCCTTCTATTGGAATTTCGTTTACTCCTGTGAATTTTTGCCGGTGTAGATTGAAGTGCTTATTAAGAGAAAGTAGCTTCTTCGGGTCAGCCCCTCCCGGGTCAGCTGTCTCAACTTGAGGGGAGGCTGTTGCCTTGTGACCACCACCTCCTCCTGAGTGGCTAATGACCTTGCCCATAGTGCTCATTGGTAGGGTTTGATGAGTAATCTTATATAGCCTACCTTGCTGGTTTACTTGCCCTGGAGGCTAAAGAGTAGCTTGAGTTCAAAACTTAGGAGATTAACCTGATTCTTAAGTTTGTGTAGCTTCCCCATCATTAGTATTGCCCGTTTTATAAAGATTTTGACTCTTCGCATCTTACTAATTGAAAATGACTGTTTTGCTGAGCTACGAGCGAGAGTATGGCTCCTCCTCTATGGTTTCAGTTAATGACATAGTAGAGTGGTCTTTAGGTCTGTGATGGGGTTGTATGGAGTTTCTCGTGCGAACTATGTTTTGAGTGCTCTTGCGTTTGTTATTCTAGTGCATTAGCAATATAAAAATCAAATGTGGCATTGAAATGCACTCATAAATTTTAATAGAGTTTAGTAATTAATTCAAAATTTAATAGTAAATCAATTTTGAAAGCAGTGCCTTGAAAGTGAAGACAGTTTGCTTCTCTTGGTCCACCATAATGGAAGAGTAATTATATCAAAATAATAGTTGTACCTTTACTTTAGAATATCTAATTATAATCCACAACTACGATAAGCACAAACAGTAATTAGAGATTTCAAGCACTAAAAGAGATCACTACATGTTTAAGAGAATTTTTTTCCTAGTTTTTTTTCATCATATTGAAGTGTATGAAGATATGCCACGTAATTTATTAAGGGAAATACTATACGTCTTATTTCAAATGTGCTTAAGAAAGTATCAATGATTAAGTTATCATAATCTTGGAGAATTAAACTGAGAGGCTACTCTCATGTACTTGCTGTCATCATACAATGAGGTGTTTAAAAATTAGCCTGACTACTTTTAGACTCTAGAAGCTGCTCTCTTCAAACCCTTATAGCTTTTATAAAATGATAATTGAACACATTTATTTTGCTAGTGAGATGCTACAGATGACTTTAAGTCGCTTTCTGTAGAAGGGTGGTGGTTGTGTGCTGATAGTTTCCTTATCTGCTCTTTTGACTAAGTCTGACGAGTTGCTTGTGATTAGATATCTGAGAGAGATTATGAATTGAGTTCGTGTGGCTGTTGCTGAAGTTTTCAATCTAGTTTTGTGGCTTAGTATGAAAGCTATCAATCTTTTAACATGCAAAAAAAATACTTACTATTTATTTATCATTGGAGACTTTAGGAGTATGAGAGCTTATGTTCGTTAGTTAAGGCAAGTAAGAAAGGTGCAGCTACTACTATTGCTATTGTTATGGTAGATTCAATTAGAAGTCGATCTGCTTTTTAGGATTAAGCCTAAGTAACTCTCCTGTAGCATTCAATGGTGAGTTCAATTGGCTCTATGATCCTACTTATTGATCCAAGAAAGCTCCTTGCTTCTCTCTTTCCTTAGGCAAAGCTGAATCCTGCCGCATGACTTACTCCTAGACTGAGTGGCTAGACCATGCCAGCCATACTAGTCTTTGGAGTCATAGCTACACTTCTCGTCAGATACTTTATCGACTGCTTGTAATTAGAATTGGAATTGAAGGAGAACTTAGCTTCTGCCGGTTAATCAAGTATGCTAACAGTAGACTCCTTCTATGCGTTGTCAAATGACTATAGCAATTAATCTTGTTGTCTGCCTCGATGGAAAATTTTGTTTGAGGCGGACAACTTTGTGCCTGTGAATTGGTCGAGAACATCATTTTTAAAAAAGTGAATTGTAATAAAGAGAACAGCTTTGTCCAGCTGAGAACTCATGTAGCATTTCTTTTCTCTCTTAATTTAATCGTATACAACAGACTCAAGAGTTGGAGACTGGCGATCTGAAAAGCAAGCTTTGAGAGTCTTGCGAGTTATTAACACTGGTTTGCCAAGACTATACTTTTCCTAGCTACTCCTTTTAAAATAGACTTTAACATTCATAGAGCAGTTTTAAAATCCTATCATGATCCTTTCCACATCTGTACTCTTTCTCAGCTTCTTTTTAGATTTGCATTATCTTTGCGAGAGAAGTTGCTCGAGGAGCCTTGGGAATTTAAACTTTACTTTTAGTGTCCTTAGTGTCATCCATAAGTTTTCCATCCTCCTCCACTATCTTATCAAAGTTTATCATTTTAAAATGGGATATATCCATTCTTTAAAGTTATATAATGAAATTTTGGCTACTGAGTCTCTAAATATAACTTGCGACGTTGGATTTCCCTCTTGGGGCTTTGTCTACTTAGTATCTTGCAGTCCTTTCTTGAATTGATTGCCACCTGTAAAGCTAAGAGCAAGCGCCTTCCTGACTTAATACTCCTGCTCTTGCTTCTCAATTGAGATAATCTTTGCCTTCTATCTTTTGACAAAGGGATACTTCTTCACTATCTCACCAAGTGTAGCCCTGAAATCCTATTCTTATCTATTCACAAGGATGTTTCGCATATCGCTCTTTAACTCATTAAGAGTTTCTTTACTCTAAGCTTGTCTATCTCTCTCCAACTCTTTTGCTATCTGCTATAATTTAGCAATCTTCAAGCTCTTATTCTAAATGAAAAGAAAAATAAATCAACACTTAGATATCGATTCTCAGCATTGAAAAGGAGCGCCTTGTATCCTCCATCATTGGTTTTGGCTTTCTTTTGAAACTCTGACACTTTGACACAAATCAACTCTCCAGCCTAGCTTTCGCAAATGACTGTGCAGAGTGCATCATCTTTGCGCAGAAACTCCCACTCTCCAAATATTTAGCCACTGCCTAGCCTACACACTTCTTTTTGCAGAGTTAGCTAGCATTTTATAAAAGGTAATCTAATTTGGTTATTAGCTTTTGCTGATGTCGCATCTGCTTGGAGCTGGTAAACTCTGTGATCTTGTAGGGATCTAGGATTCTGCCTCCAGAAGTGGATGCTGAGTACCCCGACTGTTCCTTATCCTTTTTATCTGAGCCTTAGTTAGAGTTAGTTGCATTAGTCTACTTCTTCTTTTGAATAATGTTGTATACAAAATCCTCCTTCTCTGAAACCTAGTCCTGCTTTTGCATTGACCTGAATTCTCCTGACTTCACAAAGTAGAGTCACTAAAACTTATTAAAAATGATAATTAAAGTAGACATAGTTAAGAGGCTCACCCTCTCTGCAATAATTTTAGTGAAATAGTTTAAACTAAGATTTTAATGAGCATATAACTTGATTACGAACTGTCTTCATAGTCTCCACTGAGTGAAGTAGAAACTTAGTAAGTGAGTTCTTTGTCCAGCCCTGGAAGAAAGGAATACCCTTCAGGAATTCAATATTGTCGTTAAGTGCCTTCTGCATTCCCTTAGAGATAGCTTGGTTGAAAGACTACTTGTTCAAGGATGCCAGATAACAATCAGTAAGGCAGAGGATAGTCGCTGACCTGGGTTTGTTTTAGATGAGAGCGAGCTCGCCGAAGGACTGACCTGATTTCAGCTAAGAGACCTCTTCAAATACACTCTTGTAAGTGTTGGTAGGTGAGTAGAGGTACAGCTTCTCTTGGTAGGAGAAAAGTTAAAGCCCCTGACTATTTTGAACTATCTTCCCTGCTTTAATAGAAGGCTTAAATCAAATAAGAATATTATTTCAAGTTAGAAATGTAAGCAAAGAAATCATAGAAATTCTTCTTTATATTTTAGCTACTTAGTGAGAAGAGATAATCTGTGTCGAGGGTCTGAAGCTTGCTTCTAAAATGGATGCGGATGATGGCTGCTGCTACTTTGAGAAAACTATCTCTGGCTCTCAATAACTTAAAAATTAGAAGAAATTCACACTTCATATAAACTTGAATGTTGGTAGAATATCGGTGCGAGGAAATATTCTTGCTACTAAGCAGATCATTCTAGCTGAATGCCTAGGTTTCTATGACTGATTAGCTAGGATTCAATTCGAGCACAGGCGAAGGTATCTCAGTCGAGAACATGTTAGAAGTTGATGCACCTTTCTAAACCATTACATAATAAGTAGCAATTTAAACAACACTTTAATTTAGGTATAGACGTCAATCCTTACATTGGGGTTGTTTAACCTCTGAGAGATATGACTCTAGGGATTGATATTGCTCGGAATTGGGGAGCTGACTTTCTACAAAGCATAATAAATAATAGTAAATGAAAGTTTTAAGCACTGTTGGGAGTCTTCAAAGCCTCCATTGCATAATTATCGTACACATTCGTCAACTCAGCCTGCTTCTTGGCCGGAAGCATCACAGAGAGCTCTCCTCTTATCACTAAGTTTAATTTTATCCGTGTGTGAATAAATATAATGACTAAGTAGTACTTGTCTCCCTGGGATCCATACTCAAAGACAGCTTCATCCTTGGGAATAAATTCAAAGTGAAGCGCCTTGGTTATTTCTAACTGCTCAGTCTCTCCCTTGTCTTTAAAGAATACCTGCGTTAGCTTCATCAGCTGAGATATGTCTTCTGAAAATAAATATACATTCTCATTCAAGACTATTAATCACATTATTGTGAGTGTCTTCATCTGAGCGCTCAAGTTCATCGCGTTGTAAACTCTTCATAATTTCCTACGCTACTATGAAATTGAATAATAAAGTGTACCTGAAAATTTAAACCATTATACATATATTTTGATTTAAAGCTAATGATTTAAATTGAACTCATTTCCAAGAAGATTCTAGAGCAGAATCTAGGAAGCCATTAGAAGAAGAGTATATGCTTAAAATTAAGTGAGATAGATAATTTACTAATTCACTCCTTTAATTTATTTTCTTAAATTAATCTCAGCGTAGTTAGCTCTCTAACTTGTTATAAATAGAATAACCTAACCCTCAAAATCATTATCACAATTACAATATAAATCTAATAAAAATATCATTTACTCCTTTCTTCTTACTTTTATCGTGTGGTATTTGAAAAAATATTGTTGATGAGCGTTCTTTTTAAAACTGAGAGGAAAGATAGTATAAATAGGGATTCGCTCGTTATAATTTGCTTGTTCTTTAAATACAAAATATGATAACAGACTTTTGCTTCCTTAAAAAGTTAGGTAAGTCAACTCAACCTCCTTTCTAAGATTTATATTCTATGGCACATGACTTCTCTGACCAATCATTCTTATCAGGCGAGGGTGCTTTCAGCTGCGTGTACTTGGTGAAAAGAATCTCAGATGGACAGCTTTACGCCCTTAAAAAAGTAAGTTAAACCTAGAAACTACTGATTATTCAAGGAGTAAAATTATTCAGAAAATTATAATATATAGGCAAATCAGTTAAAAGTTTTTGCTGTATTTGTAGCAATACTTATCCGGGTGAGCCTCAGTAATTCAAAGTGATTGATAATTTCTGTTAAAGGTGAAGATGCTAACACTGTCAGAAAAAGAGAAACAAAATGCTCTCAATGAAGTCAGATTAATCGCTTCTATTAAGTAAGTAGGCTTCACTTCACTGAGTTTAATCCAATCTTGGTTGATTTGCGAGGTTTTATCTAACTGAGTAACTTTAGTCATCCCAATGTGATTGCTTACAAAGAATCATTCCTAGATGAGTCAACTTCGACCCTATGTGTGGTCATGGAATATGCTGATGGGGGAGATCTAATGGGGAAAATTAACGATCACCTCAAGAGAAGCTCTAATTTCCGGGAGAGCGAGGTGTGGAGCTACTTAGCTCAAATTCTGATGAGGTTTTAAAAAAACCCCCATGACTAATAAGGGTTTTCCACAGAGACATTAAGTGTGCGAACATCTTCCTAAGTTCAAAAGGGAGATAAAACTTGGAGATTTCAATGTTTCTAAAGTAGTGAAACAAGGCATGCTTTACACATAAACGGTAC